>JAHZNA010002088.1:0-20961 GCA_027743935.1 Sinodicranocentrus sp. ZH6
GTCTTCCTCATAATGATGGCTGCAGTTTTACCAGTCAACTCAACTAATAGTCGAGCTTTAGTTACTATTCGAGTGGTCAGAGCATTTCGAAGCCTACGTTCTGTTAGGTATTTACGCCCAATTAAAGAATATCAATAAAGCTTCAATGAACATGAATTAGACATTCAATTTTAATAATTTAAAATTGCATAGCTCAATGGCCAGCCTTTCGATTGTAACGCACACCGTTATTAAGAGCGGGAAGGATATGGGGAACATTATCCTCGTGTTAATTATTTTTATGCTGGTATTCCTCTTCCTGTTATTAAACACACTCTAAGGACGCATGATGATTTACTTGTATGAATTAAACTACAGGTTATGAGCGTTATGGGAGTAATTCTATTTGATTTGGAAGAAATCAAGCTACCAAATTTTATCAACGCCTTGGATGCCTGGTACACAGTGTTCATTTGTGTGACTCAAGATGGGTGGGCTAATTTACTGAAAGCATTCCTGATAGCTGGTGTATGTAATACAAAAGAAGTTTGAAAGTAGATCAAGATTTTCTAACATTATTATATTCTTGCTTGTTATCTATCTCAGGGGCCTAATAATAACTACGACAAGTTGCTGGTGATTTATTTATTGATTGCTGTGTCAGCTGGAGGATTTGTATTCGCAAACTTGATTGTTGCTGTCATTGTCACCAACCTGGAGCTGGCTGTGAAAGAATTTCGAGATGAGAAGGCTATGTCAGATAATCCTCTAGAATTTCATGTATGCTTATATTCTGCAAACTTTTATGATGTGAGGTGTAAAGCATGATAAAACAAAGTAGACATGTGGAATACATTTTTTGTTACTGTAGACAGAATACTCGTCGTCGGAGGTGGATATTTTACCAGTTCACGAGCTATTAGCGCAAAATAACACAGCGCTGGTGGCTCAACGTCCGTTTAAAATCCCATCACTGAAGCAATTTTCACTGAGAAGACTGCAGGCGTATATTAGCTGTAAGCTTATTATATAACAGTTAATGAGCGTGAAGCCCTGTTTCGTTATCAATAATTATTATTACTTTTTTTCTCAAACGTATGTGTACACATAAAGTGATCGTAGCTTTAGAACATAACATGCTGGAAGCGGAACTTATCCATTTAGACTTGGAAAAAATTATGGCAGTTATTTTTACCACAATGGTTCAGGTAGTTAAAGATTAATCAACCGGATCAATAAATGTTTTAATGCTTTTAGAATGAAAAGTAGTATGAATTAATTTTTCTCTGAGAATAACTGATGTGAAAAGGATGTCAAGTTTTGGTATTACTTTTTTTGTAGTTGGATGTATATAAAAGTAATAAACAACTTGAGCTGGAGCGAAATGAAGCACTCGAAGATTTAAACAGATTTACAGTTACTGCAACCATGCTTCCTACAGATAAACTAGAACAGATCGAGGCATTGGCGCAGGTATTTTATCAAAATTATTTTGAAAATAGGAATACATTAATTAAAGAGATACATCCAGCTTTTTCTTATAGTTGCAAAAATTAAAACATCACGGAGGTTCGGGAAGAGAATCCAATAAATTTCACAGAGAATCTGACCCAGTAAATTAAATCATTGTTTAAATTCATATAGATTAAAAATGATAAAGAATAAAGAATAATACGTTATATATTTGTAATATGTGGTTTGGATATCAACTTTTTATTTTTTACTTTGAGTTGTGAATATCCTAGCTTGTAAAAGTTGTTGAAAAATACGTACTGATTAAATGAACACAACGTAGCATAGCATTATATTCTCTTCCGAAGAGACCAGATCCTACTGGTGACTGGAGAGTAAGCGCAAGAGGAGCCTGGTTCAATAAACGGTTAAAGGTAAGCGGATTTTTGTCATTAAACTTGTGATAAAAGTTAAGATAATGTGGGAAAAAATCATTCAAAGTCTAACAACGAGTTAGATTGTTGTAAGTTGTGATTAAAATTTTGCGAAATACATAGCATGCTCAATGTGGCGTCACTGATGTACTTCAATAACATGAAAACCTTTTCATTCTATTGTCTGTAAGACGAGATTTTTTTTAGATAAAAATGAGGATTATGCTGATAGTAAATGTCGAACAGTTAATAGTCGAAAACTTTGCATGAGGATTTTCTGACATTTGCTCAATAACAATGCGGTGTAATTAAATAGCCGTGCGAACTATCAGAACAAGTCAATCAAAAACAATATCAGATAGGTTTTATAAAGAAATATGAAAATGCCCTCATGTGAATAGTTAAGGAAGAACACATATTTTTAGCTAACGTTGTTTACTTGATAATTGGGATTGATATAGCTCCAATTATCCGAACCAGAATTTTGTATTTCTGTCTAGAAAGGGCATTCGATACTCTTCATTATTTCGCATTCAACACAAATATCATTGTCTCACAAATTAACTCACATTCCGCTGCACACTACTGACACTACTCAAATTTTAGAAGTTGCTGGGGCTCGCCCGCTCGCCGGCTAAACGGAATAAGTAAAACGCTATGCTGTTCTCGTCCAGTTCAAAGTATTTAAACTTTCAATTAAAGCTTTGTGCTTTCATGTTCTCAAGTCCCGTACAATGGGATTCGAAACGAAAACGGTTTAACCTAATCACAGGAGTTTCATTGTCTGTTTACAAACTATTTGTAGTTTGCCATTGTATTCATGTATTACTACTCTTTGGAAATTGCATCTACACCAAGACTCCTAGTATTACCCTTACCCTTGTTAAATGGAACAATGTCATTGTTCTTATGTGCTCAGTGTTTTGTCATATTGGGATATGGTGGAATCGCCAAAATGTCATAATGCTCCTGAATTTTCTTTCCAGATTCGAATCAATCCATTTGAAGTCAGGTATACCGTATACCTTTCTAACAATTATAAACATTCAAATTTTACAATCCAATATTGGCAATATTTCCTCATGACAGGCTTGGAAGGTGAGACCACCCTCATTGAAAATATGGTCCTTTCCATTTTCCCTATCACAACTGTAACCTTTCCTATAACAATGGGCTTAACTTTAGTGGGAATGCCTTGCCTTCCACCGTACTTTGGCTCTATTGTTGTTCAAAACTGTGCAGAAAAATATTCCTATTTTGGATCGGCTTGTGGAGGCATTTCTCAGGAGATTGGTTATGCCATTCTACGAGTGAAATTCGCTTTACTGGGTACTTGGTCGTGGAGCTTATCAGCATCAATTTGCTGTGCCACAGTTACCATCATGTTCATATCCACGGGATGTTTCAACACTTACCTTGAATTATTACGGAGGTATGTGCTGCGTTGTTCAAAATTTTAGAATCGTAAGTAATTTAGAAAGACGCTCGTAATAGTTGAATAATTTAGTTTCAATTAATGTTTAGGAACAATTTACCTCAAGTGGTCTTCCGTGAAGTTCAAATATTGGGAATATTTCTGAACGCCGTTTTTCAGCAAATTATTCTTCCCACTTTGCAAATTTCGTCAACGACAGCAGGCGTTATATCTTTGTATAGCTTGGTTAATCTTCATCAGCGCATTCCTGTACCAATGATGCTTTTCCTATTGGTATTGGTGATAAATATTACTTGCTTGTATTATTTCGTTTACGGAGCTTCTGCGCAAGTGTTTGTTAAATCGAGAAAAGTTCCCATAAAATGGAAAAGGGACTGTCAATCTCGTCGGAGCGAGTATCATGGAAAGTTCCAAAGGGCATTTTTCAGATCTTGTGCTCCCATTAAAGTTAGATGTGGCTCTCTTAACTTTATTAGTACTTTGACACCTTTGAGGTTCATCAATTTTATGGTTGTGCAAACTGTCAAGTTATCTGTAATGTGGAGACGATATATCAATTAATATTTTAAAACCTTCATGAACGAATGATTTGGGTAAAATTGAAGGATTTGAAAGTCAATATTGTAACAAGGAATGATGTTTAGGTCGCACATTCTATTAGGTTTCACAGTCCAATTGTGTGGCTAGAGTATCAGTACTACACTCGGAAACTACGTTACGTATATGGATTAAATGGAATAGTTGCGACATGTTGACATAATGAAACAAATAGCATTCGACAAAGTCATTTTATGTTCTGCGATTGACACTGTTCTATTAAGTTGTGATATTTTCATGCACGTCTTGTAAATTCTGGAAAATTATGTTTTTATTGCAAAAATAAAACTTCACTCTGGAGCATTCAACCTCAATCAATTCAAATTTTGTATATTCTACGTCTACCACAACGATCAAGTAAAACAACGCATATTATCCGAGCACCAGTCGCTGACATTCATCATCCCATGCATAAATGATGCATTAATAATGTAAAAGCTTTCAAAGCTAGTCTTTCGGCTTAATGTTTGATAACTACGAAGTGTCCCTCATGCGATTGATTTTATTGTGTCTCTGTATCGTAAAAGAGTTGTTTCAACCCTTAATAATTGAAACACGTATTGGGACTAAATAATAAAATACAAGACAGAAACTTTACCTCAAAAATTTAAAAATTGTCTGATAACAGAATAAAGAATTCTTTGTTGTATTTATTATTCAAAAAGTTCGATAACCGACCAAACAAAATTCACAAGTAACGTCAAATCTGTCAAATACAATCTAGCAAGGGCCATGGCGTCATCTTATTCCTTTTCCTCAGAGGCTATCCTGGAAATTTTAAGCGTCATCAAGTCATCATCATGCTTTTTTCGTCCAACTTTAGATATCTACTGATCCAGATAAAATTGTAGTGCTTTGTTCTCCAGTCCGGTTCAATGGAATGCAAAAAGTAGGCAGTTTAGTGTGATCAAGGGTGTTGGTCGTCAGATCTATGAGTGTGTTGTGATGTCCCATTGTGTTCATGAAATAATTCTGCTAGGAACTTCCATATATGTTAACACCATAAGTAGTACCTTATCCCTCCTGAAATGAAGTAACGTACTAATACGAATAATATTTGTCTTCAATATTGTTTCACTACGGGACTACGACATGGTACAATACAAATTACAGATGATTTACGTGAGTTTACCTGCCTACTGTCGTAAGGATGCATTGATTGTAATATTACGCCCAAATTGTTAATCATCTATTAATTGTTGGAATATAATTGCAATTATTCGACTTATTTTTTGGTCAAAGTGTTCAACACCCTTGTTGCTATTTTCAGCTTTCAACTTACAGCTACATACTTTTTCTGTAACTAATATTATCAATTAGAAGCTTAAATAAAAATCCAAAACTGAATCAAATGTCAGTTTTGTGTAAATGGTAATTTAGGAGGATATAAAATTAGTGTTTGAATTACACGTGCATGCGTTAGTTAAAGTGAAATGAAATTTGTCATTTTTATCAAATATTTTTGTATGGATATTTTAGATTTGAAGGGTGTGGCTGGTGTGAGCCTAATTGAAAAGGTTGTTATTCTGCTGGGCCCATACTCCACCATTGCCTTTCCCATTTCAGTCGGATTGACTTTACTTGTGAAGCCTTGCCTTACGCTATCCCATATATTTTTCTAAACTGCGCCCGAAGTTTTTGATTCAAACTGCTATTCTATTGTTAGATTGTTTTTAACAGGTGCCGATTCGAACAATTCCTAAAGGAAGTTGTTTCGTATTCCAAAAATTGTGTTGTTTTCTAATAAAGCCGTTAATATACAATGAATGGGAAAAATCGTGTCTTCAGTATAACGAGTTAGAATCTTATAAGTTGTGATTTGTGATTAAAACTTTTGTGCAATACATAAATCATGTAAATTTTCAATAACATGAAAATGTATTCATTCTATTGTCTGCAAGATCGGATTTATTGAGATAAAAATTTTCTCACATTTGCCCAGTTACCAATACGGCTTAATTAAATAGCCGTATTATCAGAACAAGTCAATCGAAAACAATTTCAGAAATTAATAGTTTCTTAACAAAATATGCCAATGCCGTAATGTGAATAGTTTAGCAAGAATACATTTTTTAGCTAACTTTGTTTACTTGATACTTGGGATTGATAAAGCTCCAGCGAGCCAGAATTTTTTCTGTCTTTCTGGAAATGGTAACTGACTGTTCCTGGGATCGTCCGCTAAACTAGTGAAACGTCATGCTTTTCTCGTCGAGTTCGAAGTATTTAAACTTTCAATTCAAGCTTTGTGCCTACCTGTGTTCATGTCCCGTACAATGGGATTCGAAACGGAAACGGTTTAGTCTAATCACAGGACTTTCATTGTCCGTTTACAAAGTATTCGTAGTTTGTCACTGTACTCATGTATTACTACTCTTTGGAAATTGCATTTACAGCAAAGACTCACAGTATTACCCTTACCCTTGTAAAATGGAATAATATCATTCTTCTTGTGGGCTCCGTATTTTATCATGTTGGGATATGGTGGAATCGCAAAAATGTCGTAATCCTCCTCAATTCTCTCTCAAACTTCGAATCCACCCATTTCAAGTCAGGTATTTGTATTTTTTAAATTAACCTTTCAAATTTTACAAACCAACATTAACCGTTTGTTTGTTTGTACTAATGCCAGGCCTAAGAGGTGAGACCACTCTAATTGAAAAGCTGGTTATTTCCATCTTCCCTGTCACAACTATAACCCTTCCGATAACAATGGGCTTAACCTTACTTGGAATGCCTTGTTTTCTACCTTACATTGGCTCTATTGTAGTTCAAAGCTGTGGAGGAAAATATTCCTATTTTGGAACTGTCTGTGAAAGTTTTTATCAGAAGATCGCTTATGCCATTTTACGTGTGAATTTCGCCATACTAGGCACTTGGTTGTGGGGCTTATCAGCGTCAATTTGTTGTGTCACCATTGCCATCTTGTTCATATCCACTGGATGTTTCAACACTTACCTTGAATTATTACGGAGGTATGCGTCACGTTAATGCGTTGTTTAAAATGTTACAAACAATTACGAAAATAAATTAGTTTCAATTTATGTTTAGGAACGATTTACCTCAAGTGGTCTTCCGTGAGGTTCAAATATTGGGAATATTTCTGAACGCCGTTCATCAGCAAATTATTCTTCCAACTTTGCAAATTTCGTCAATGACAGCTGGAATTATTGCTTTGTATAGCTTGGTCAACCTTCATCAGTTCATTCCCGTACCAATTGTGTTTTCCTTATTTGTATGTGTGATAGATATTACTTGCATCTATTATTTCATTTACGGAGCTTCTGCACAAGTGTTTGTTAAATCGAAAAAAGTTCCCATCAAATGGAAAAGGGACTGTCAATCTCGTCGGAGCGAGCATCATGGAAAGATCCAAAGGGCATTTTTCAGATCTTATGCTCCCCTTAAAGTTAGATGTGGCTCTCTCAACTTTATTAGTACTTTGACACCTTTGAGGTTCATCAATTTTATGGTTGTGCAAACTGTCAAGTTATCCGTAATGTGGAGACGATATGATGTAAAATAATATTTAAAAGCTTCATAAACGGATGATTTGGGTCAAATTGAAGGATTTGAAAGTCAATATTGAATAATGTTAAGGTCTAGTTATCAAGAATATTCATATCATCATCAAATTCGTCAAATTGGCTGCACAAATATCGCTCACTAACAATAAGTTTCGATTATGGAAGTGTTGCGTCGAGTTGACATCATCTATGGTTAGTGTAGTAATAGTAAATGGCCTACTTTTAGAAGCTTTAGTGTCCAGATAGCGTTGACATAATGCTTGCAAATAGCATTCAAGAAAGCCGTTTTAATTTCTGCGATTGACACGATGGTAAGTTGTGATATTTTCATGCACGACTTTGTGATGTAAATTCTGGAAAATTGTTTTTGTTGCAAAAATAAAACTTCACCCAGGAGCATTCAACCTCAATCAAGTGAAATTTTGTAAATTCTTTGTCTACCGCAGTAAAAAAGTAGCGCATATTTTCCGAGCACCAGTCGCTGACATTCATCATCCCATGCATAAATGATGCATTAACAATGTAAATGCTTTTACAGATAGCCTTTCCGTTGAATGTTTAACTACGAAGTGTCCCTCATGCGATGGATTTTATTGTGTCTCTGTATCGTAAAAGAGTTGTTTCAACCCTTAATAATCGAAACACGTGTTGGGAGGGACTAATTAAAAAAATACAAGACAGAAACTTTACCCCCAAAATTTAAAATCGATCAATGACAAGAAAAAAGAATTCTTTGTTGTACTTATTATTCCGAAAGTTTGATAACCGACCAAATAAAATTCTATTTAATCTGTCAAATACAATTTAGCAAGGACCATGGCGTCATGTTATCCATATTCCTCAGAGGTTATACTGGAAATTTTAAGCGTCATCAAGTCATCATCATGCTTGTCTCGTCACAAGCTTAAAATATCTACTGATCCAGATAAAATTGTGTTCCTTGATTCCTTCATGTTTTCCAGTCCGGTTCAATGGAATGCAAAAAGTAGGCAGTTTTGTGTGATCACTGGTGTTGGTCTACAGATCTATAAGTGTGTTGTGATTTCCCATTGTGTTCATGTACTAATTCTTCTCGGAACTTGGATGTATTTTAAAACACCAAGTATTACATTATCTCTCGTGAAATGGAATAACGTGCCCATACTATTCTCTTCAATATTTTTCCACAACGGGACATGGATAATAAACGTCAAGAAATGGTTGTTTTGATGAATGCCCTGTCCAAGTTTGAAGAGCAACAAATGGAATATGGTACGGATTACAGATGAGTTATTTAAATAAAGTTATACATAATGAATGAGTTTACCTTCCTATTACTGCTATTCTGTTGCATAATTTGTTGCATTAATTCAACCCCAAACATTACCTATTTCCGCACTGGGCATAGTTGCATTCAAGTGATTTACTATTGGCGTCAAAGTGGTCCTCACTCACTCTTGTTACAATTTTCAGTTTTCAATTTAAGAATAAATACTTTTTCTGTACAACTAATACTATAAATCAGAAGTTCAAATGATGGTTATTTAGAAGGATATAAAATTAGTGCATGAATTATACGTGCATGCATGAGTTAATGTGAAATAAAATTTGCCATATTTATCAAATATTTTTATATGGATTTTCCTGGTTTGAAGGGTGTAGGTGGTGTGAGCCTAATCAAATGGTTATTATTCTACTAGGTCTATACTCCACCATATCCTTTCGCATTTCAGTAGACTTGTGAAGCCTATCCCTTACCTGGGATATCTTTTTCTGAACTGCGCCCAAGGTTTGTCATTTTTAAGCTGCTATAATATTTTTGGATTGTTTTTTAACAGGTGCCGATTCTGACAATTTCTAAAGAAAGTTGATTCATATAACAAAAATGGCACTGTTTTCTAATAAAGCCGGTTGATTACCATGTATTCATTTCTTGATATGGGAAAAATCATGTCTTATAACGATTTAGTATGTTGTAAGTTGTGATTATTTTGTGAAATACATTATAGCATTCTTAATGTTGCATAACTGATGTAAATCTTCAGTAGCATGAAAACGTTCTCATTCTACTGTCTATGTAAGATCAGATTTTTTTAGTTAGAAATGAGGACTATGCTCATAGTAAATGTCGAACAGTAAATAGGCGAAAACTTTGAATGAGAATTTTCTGACATTTGCCCAACATGAATACGACTTAATTAAATTGTTGTAATATGTGAACAAGTCAATCGAAAACCATATCAGATATTGATGGTTTTATAAAGAAATATGAAAATGCCCTCATGTGAATAGTTAAGGAAGAACACATATTTTTAGCTAACGTTGTGTACTTGATAATTAGGATTGATATAGCTCCAACGAGCCAGAATTTTTTTATTTCTGTCCGGAAATGGTAGCCGACACTAATCATTCTGCTGTTGGGAATGTTGGGATCATCTGCTAAACTCTATTCATGAACTAGTGACACGCCATGCTCTTCTCATCCAGTTCGAAGTATTTATACTTTCAATTGAAGCTTTGTGCCTTCATGTTCTCATGTCCAGTACAATGGGATTCGAAACGGAAACGGTTTAGTCTAATCAAAGGACTTTCACTGTCCGTTTACAAAGTATTCGTAGTTTGTCACTGTACTCATGTATTACTACTCTTTGGAAATTGCATTTACACCAAGACTCCCAGTATTACCCTTACCCTTGTGAAATGGAACAATGTCATTCTTCTCATGAGCTCTGTATTTTTCCATATTGGGATATGGTGGAATCGCAAAAATCTCGTAATGCTTCTGAATTCTCTCTCAAACTTCGAATCCACCCATTTCAAGTCAGGTATTTGTATATTTTATTATAAATTAACATGCAAATTTTACAAACCAATATTGGCAATATTTCCTCATTGCAGGATTGGGAGGTGCGACCACTGTAATTGAAAAGCTGGTCATTTCCATCTTCCCTATTACAACTATAACCTTTCCTATAACAATGGGCTTAACTTTAGTGGGAATGCCTTGTTTTCCACCCTACTTTGGCTCCATTGTAGTTCAAAGCTGTTCAGAAAAATATTCCTATTTCGGATCTGGCTCGGGAAACATTAATCCGAAGATTGCTTATATCATTCTACGTGTGAATTTCGCTATACTGGGCACTTGGTCGTGGGGCTTATCAGTGTCAATGTGTTGTGCCACAATTGCCATCATATTCATATCCACTGGATGTTTCAACACTTACCTTGAATTATTACGGAGGTATGTGTTGCGTTGTTTAAAATGTTAGAAATAATTACGGAAGATAATTGTAAAATAATTGAGTTTCAATACTTTCAATTAATGTGTAGGAACAATTTACCTCAAGTGGTCTTCCGTGAAGTTCAAATATTGGGAATATTTCTGAACACCGTTCATCAGCAAATCATTCTTCCTACAGTGCAAATTTCGTCTATGACAGCTGGAATTATTGCTTTGTATAGCTTGATCAACCTTCATCAGTTCATTCCCGTACCAATTATGTTATTCTTATTTGTATTGGTGGTAGATATTATTTGCATCTATTATTTCATTTTCGGAGCTTATGCACAAGTGTTTGTTAAATCGAGAAAAGTTCCCATAAAATGGAAAAATGACTGTAAATCTCGTCGCAGCGAGTATCATGGAAAGATCCAAAGAGCATTTTTCAGATCTTGTGCTCCCAACAAAGTTAGATGTGGCTCTCTCAACTTTATTAGTACTTTGACACCTTTGAGGTTTATCAATTTTATGGTTGTGCAAACTGTCAAGTTATCTGTAATGTGGAGACGATATGATGTAAATTAATATTTTAAAAGCTTATGAACTGATGATTTGGGTCAAATTGAAGGATTTGAAAGGCTGCATCGAAATAATGAATGCCTACCAATTGAACGCCTACCAAAGATACCTTGTACGTTTATTTATCCGTAATTTAAAAAATAGCATAGATTTTTATCTGTATTTGGGATGTTGCAGCATAAAATTTTGCAATAACTTGTCGGACATTGTTTCATACACGTATTACAGGTTACAGGTATTGATAACGATTTTCAGAGAAATGCAGTCAAAACCAAAGAGTAATAAAGTTTTATCCTATGCTCGGTTTTGCAGTTTGCTTTATCGGATTAAATATTTGAGTTGATGCCTCTTCAAAAACCACTTGCCTACTTTGTTTTACTTTTACTCTAACCTAACTCTTAATCTTTACCGCATGAGTTTTGATTAAGGATTAAATTGGATTTCCTCCCATTTAATTTAAAACGGAATGAGAATTGATTGGTTTGAGTCGTTGTCGTCCTTAACTCAATTAACATTGACCTTTACCTTTTACGCTAATATCGCTACCAAACTCCCCCAACATTGATTATTGAATAGCCGTGTGTTTGACATAATGCTTACAAATGGCATTCCACAAAGTCATTTGAAGGTCTGCACGATAGGAAGGTGGAATGTTTTCTTAACAAGGTATCATATTTCCATTTACATCTTCGTCAGGTAAATTCTGGAACAATAAAACTTGTCAACTCTGGCGAATTCAAGCTCAATCAAGTCGAATTGGTGCACAAAACTGGCATTATTAGTCACTAACATTCATCATCAAACGCATTAATGATGCATACCAATATTACCAATCTGAAAGCTTATAAAAGCGAGCCTTTTCACCTGAATCTTTAATAACTACGAAATATCCCTCATATCCTCGTATGATGAATTTCAATGTGCCTACGACCTACGTGTCTGTATTGCAAAAGAGTTGTTTCTATCCTTGATAATCGAAACACTGATTGGGACACGAAGAAAGCTTGAAGTGTCCTCCTTGTCGGTTCTATCCTGGCATATTTTATGGGCTATTATTGGTGGATGTGAAGTTCAATAATTCACCTGTCGTATTCCCAACTTGCTGTATACGTTTTTGAGTTCGAGAAACATTTTCAGCACACACAGTGAAACAGGCAGACGTGAGGAGTGTTATTATTTCCACGCAAGAAGGTGCGACTTGTAGCTGTCATCCAGTAAAGCGACATAGATTGTGTTTGTTATTAGAGCTAATTAATAAAATACGCGACATAAGCGTGACCTTCAAAATTTCAAATCTAAGGAAGTGGGCATAAACATTTTTCCTCGTATTTATTACTCAACAAGTCCCACCACTGACGGTTGGTGACCGACCAAATTATATCCACAAGTAACGTCAAATACAATCTAACAAGCGCCATGGCGTTATGCTATTCGTTTTTCTCAGAGGTTATACCGGAAATCCTTTGAAGGTCATCAACATGCTTTTCTTGTCCAGCTTAAAATATATACTGATCCAGATAAAATTGTGTTCCTTCATGTTTTCCAGTCCGGTTCAATGGAATGCAAAAAGTAAGAAGTTTTGTGTGATAACGGGTGTTGGTCTACAGATCTATAAGTGTGTTGTGATTTCCCATTGTGTTCATGTGCTAATTCTTCTCGGAACCTCGATCTATTTTAAAACACCAAGTATTACCCTATCGCTCGTGAAATGGAATAACGTGCTCATACTATTCTCTTCGATATTTTTCCACTACGGGACATGGATAAAACGTCAAGAAATGGCTGTTTTGATGAATGCCCTTTCCAAGTTTGAGGAGCAACAAATGGAATACGGTACAGATTATAGATGAATTATTTGAAGTTATAACGAACGTCTATATTGCTGTTATTTTGCATTGTTTCTTTCATTGGTTCAACGCACCTGTTTTATCTACTCCACAGTAGGACATAATTATATTCACGCGATTTACTATTGGCGTCAAAGTGGTCATCATTATTGTTGCTATTTTCAGCTTCCAATTTAAGAATAAATACCTTTTTTGTTTAACTAATATTATAAATCAGAAGTTCAAATAAAAATCCCAAACTGAATCGTAATTTTTGGGTATATGGTTATTTACGAGAATATAAATTAGTGTATGAATTACACGTGCTGCATTAGTTAAAGTGAAGGGAAATCATCCATTTGCATTTAATATTTTTATATGGATTTTCTAGGTTTGAAGGGTGTGGATGGCGTCAGCCTAATTGAAAAGGTTGTTATTCTGCTGGGCCCATACTCCACCATTGCCTTTCCCATTTCAGTCGGATTGACTTTACTTGTAAAACCGTGCATTCCACCTTACCTAGGATCTATTTTTCTAAATTGTGCCGAAGGTTCTTCAAGCTGCTATAATATCTACCAAAGCATTGTTTTCGCCTTTATTCGTATCAATTTCAGTCTGCTAGGCACTTTGTGTTGGATCTTATCAGCGTCAACGTCATTTATACATGTACCCCTCATGTTCGTCACTACCGGGTGCCTAAACGCTTATTTAAAACAACTTCGAAGGTAAAATAATGCAATTTAGTATTTTTAGTTTTTAAATTCCTAATTTCTAAATTTTGAATTGGGTTTTCAGTAATAATTTTCCAAAAATTGTCTACCGCCAAGTTCAGATCATTGGAGTACTTTTGAACGACGTTCAGAAACAAATGATTCTTCCAACTTTACAAACGATTTGCACAATATCTGGAATATTTTCGCTGTACAGTGTAGTCAATCTTCATCATGTTATTCCTCTACCAATGGCGCTGTTTTGTACTGTCGTAGTGAGCGACGTGACTTCCGTTTTCTACTTCATTTTTGGAGCTGCTGCTCAAGTTTTTGTAAGGTCGAGAAAATTGCCGGTGAGCTGGCGAAGCCAGTGTAGTTCTAGCAGAGGAGAATTTAATGGGAGATCGCAAAGAGTGTTTATTCGATCTTGTGCTCCAATTAAGATCAAATGTGGCTCACTTAACTTTATCGCTAATTTGACACCTCTTAGATTCATCAATTTCTTGGTCGTGCAAACTGTAAAGTTGTCGGTGATGTGGAGGCGATACGAAGTATAGCTTTTTGATATTTTCTATTTTGTGAACTAAGAATATTTTAGTAGATAAAATCCAGTTTTGTAGCCAATAATTGACTCGCACCATTTATATTACTAATCTGTAACTTTTGCAGACAATTAACTTGGACGAAAATGTAGGAATTATGTGAAATGAGTTTTTTGTGGAAATATTCACAAAACTAATCGATATCTTTTCCGAAATTGGATTATCTGCAATTGGAAATGGAGAAATGAATGTAATTTTTTTGCTCAGGTTGTAATTCGTATCATACATCTATCTTAAGCGTTAGTAAATACTAAAAGACGGCACTATTGATATGAGCTTGACATGTTCAGAAGAATTGTAAATTTATTAGATACATTTCCATCTTCAAAGGATAAAATCATCAACATGCGACGTTGATTAAGTTATCCATAAACGATGCACCATCTAAACATCTATGGTTGAGCTCACATACTCCTCTTTTATTTAACAGACAACCACCACATAGCCGATAATGACAACTGATAATCTGTACGCTTTGTGTTTAACATGTTCAAAGTTTTGAACATTTATTGAACGAAATCCATAGAACATGATTTATACAGAAGCCATTTCTCCGTGGTTGGCAGAGGCACAGTTGACATTTGCTGTTGTAAAATTTCTTTTCCTGGGGTCATCTACGCATACCAATATTAAAATAAAATAGGGAAGTGTCCCGTCTGCGTTGACATAAAAGCGATGTTTTTTTCGTCCTGTTTGAAATATTTACTAATTCAGTTTAAACTGTGTTCCTTGATGCACGCCAGCCCAGTTCAATGGGACCAGAAAAAGAAGCAGTTTTATTTAATAAAAAGTAGTGCCCTAAGAATCTACAAGTGTGCAATCATTTTTCATGTTGTACATGTGATATTCCTCCTTTGGAGTGCGACATACTACCAAGCCCCGAGTATAACATTATCTCTCGTGAAATGGAATAATGTGCTTATCCTATTGTCAACTGTTTTCTTTCATTACGGCACTTGGCAGGCTCGAGCTGAAATGGTTACACTTTTAAATTCCTTTTCCAAATTTGAGGAACTTCATTTTAAGACGACATCAGGTAGAAAAATGCATTCTAATTTTTGTTACACCTGAACTTTCAGATTTATAATATGATTACTAAATGTGCAGGATTCCAAGGGGGTGTGCGCCTCATAGATAAGCTCGTCATTTGCATCGGTCCCTATTCGACAATCTCTCTTCCAATCACGATGGGATTGAGTCTCATTGTTAAACCTTGTATCCCTCCTTACTTAGGCTCTATTTTTCTCCAATGTTCAGGAGATTCTTTTGGGGACAATTTTGGAGTCTACCGTGACATCGCTTTTGCCATTTTACGCATTAATTTCAGTTTGCTGGTAGCTTGGACTTGGGCATTTTCTCAGGGCACAGTCTGTATTCAAGTTCCTTTGATGTTTTTGACTACAGGATGTTTGAATACATATCTAAATCGGCTGAAGGGGTATGCTGTGTTTATTACTTGATAAAACATATACAAAACAAGAAAATTAATTTCAATTTTTTTTCAGAGATAATTTACCAAAAGCTGCCTATCGACAAGTACAAATTTTAGGAATGTTTTTAAACAAAGTTCAACAGAAAGTGATCCTGCCCACCTTACAAATAATTTGTACTATGGCTGGAATAATTTCGCTATACAGTGTCGTCAACTTACATCACTTGATTCCACTACCAATAGCGCTCTTTTGTACCGTTATTGTTAACGATGTTTCATGCATCTACTATTTCATTTTCGGGGCTGCTGCTCATGTCTTTGTCAAGTCGAGAAAATTTCCTGAAAGATCCAGCGAGCATATATAAGATCATGTGCTCCTATTAAGATAAGATGTGGCTCGCTCAACTTCATTGCTACACTGACACCTCTTAGATTTATCAATTTTTTGGTTGTGCAAACAGTCAAATTGTCGGTGATGTGGAGGAGATAATGTTTTGGTAGACAATTCTATTTATCTATTTATTCAATAAACTAATTAACTTAAATAAGGATCGAACATGTAAATGAATTTCGTGTAACTTGTTTTCCGATATCACGCAGTATCTCAACATTTGATTGCAGGAGTGCATCTAATATTCATCAAAAATCAGATTGCCGACTGCATATAAAACTCAAACCCCACAAAAGCCCAAAGGTTCAAGGTTTTATATTATTATGTTCAACTGAAAAATTATCGTGCGAGTCAGATAATCAATTGGATTGGGAAAAATGAGATATTTAGGAAATAACAAAAGGATTATTTTCAAAAGTTGCATGTCTGGACGGAACTACAAACCTTTATTGAACCAACACTAGCTAAATATTTATGGGAGGAAACTGGACTAAATGTAATTTAGATTGATTTTAATTATTTTATTTCCACCTCCAGTTTGACTACACTGTATTCCTTATCAAGGAATGTTTGCAGTTTGAACAAGGAAAGGGTAGTCTGGACATCATTCAGAGTTGCTTGCTTTTTAATAAAACAATATTAGGACTTTAATCTCTAATCGTTAAGGGTCCGGTGTGAGATTCATCACAATTTATCTGAATAATCGATGCAAAATCTATTAATTTTGACATTTCTGAGTTGCATATTTTATGGAGGGGAAAGCGCTTTAATTACGGTGTCCACCGTTTGAAGGTGATAAATGTGTCATAATAATTTCTATTACTCTGGAGAATTATATCTAGGAAAGGTTCATTCATTCATACATTTTCGTCTACCTTGCAAAGTTGCGAACCAAATTTGCCGAGACGGGAAAAACTTTTTTATACAAAATTCCAACCTTTGATATTACTTTTAGCGTTAAACTTCGAACCGAAAATTCCTTCAAGAATCACTAGAAAGCTAAGAATGCTCTTTTCTCTCTGCCTAAAATATTTACTAGTTCAGTTTAAGATTTGCTCTTTCATCTTTGCCAGCCCTGTTCAATGGGATTCGAAACAAAAACGGTTTAAAATAATAGAAGGGATTACGTTACAAATCTACCAAAGGGTTGGCATCTGCCACTGCGGTCATGTTTTACTTCTCTGTTGGAACTCGATATATTTCGATACTCCAAATATCACTTTTAAACTAATCAAGTGGAACAATGTTCTAATATTGCTTTCATCCATTTTCTTCAATTATGGAACATGGAGTAAACGAGCGGAAATGGTGACATTGTTGAATTCCCTGGCGGTGTTTGAAAACCTTCATTTAAAATCCAAATCAGGTAAGCTTTTAAAGACACCAATTAAATAGCAGTAACTTATTTAGGAGCGAAGCTCTTAATAAAATGGCCAATTCCGTGTGTCGGTCTGTGGGTCTGTTTGTTATCGTTCTACAGCTTAAACTGTTTTACTTCCTCAAATTCTGTTTTCACTAATCACGATATATGGTTAATATTAAACTTTTGGGCCAATTCCGTTAAACTGCTATAACGGCAACAATTAACGGTTTCGAATTTTCAAATGAAAACATATGCCAAGTCAATCGAAAGCTTGTTAAAAGTTTAGTCTATTAGTGTAAATTGATTTCAGTTCGTTTTAATGGTCAATATGTTTAAAAACCAATTTCTTTTTTACAATGTCTGAGTTCCTTATGCCCATCATATTTGTTATTACTTGCTTATTATTTATTCTACCTATTTATTTCTAGGTTTCAAAGGAAAAATTAGTTTGATTGACAAACTTGTCATTTGCATCGGTCCATGTTCCACCATCGGCTTCCCGTTAACGATCGGCTTGAGTGTGTTGATAAAACCATGTATTCCACCTTACTTGGGTTCGATATTTTCAACTTGTTCTGCAGAAACTTCAAGCCAGGACGGTATTTTTTATGAAATTTTTCTTCTCGTCCTCCGCATCATCTTCAGCTTAGTAGTTGCTTGGGCCTGGAGTTTGTCATGTTCCGCAGCGTGTATTCAAATACCAATTATGTTTATAACTACGGGATGTCTAAACTCATACTTGGAGAAACTTGGGGGGTACGTTTAAAAATAGATTTTCTTTTTAATGAGGTCAATTTTAGTAAATTTAATTTACTAAATTTTTGGTAATTTTCAGGAATGATTTACCAAAATTTATTTATCGTCAAGTTCAACTTTTGGGTTTGTTGCTGAACAGCGTCTTGCAGCAAGTGGTGCTACCTACTTTGCAAATAATTTGCATGATTGCTGGAGTAATTTCCTTGTATAGTGCAGTTAATCTTCACCATTTAATTCCAATTCCAATGGCACTTTTTTGTGCTCAAGCTTTTCTTGACATTTCCGGCATTTACTTTTTTATTTTCGGCGCTGCCGCACAAGTTTTAGTGAGATCGAGAAAAGTGCCGATGAAATGGAGAAGAGAGGTGGCGTTTGGGAGGAAGGAGCAAAATGGAAAATTTTATAAGAAGTTCGGAAAATCTTGTGCTCCTATGAAAATTAGGTGTGGCTCTTTAAACTTTATTGGAACGCTGACCCCACTCAAATTGATTAACTTTTTGTTCGTGCAAACTGTCAAGTTGTCGGTTATGTGGAGATGATACCAAGTTTAGCCTTTAGGTATAGTTTTATATTATTTTAAGAAATGAGAATTTTGTTTCCCTTGTAGATAACATCTTTTGTTGCCTGTAATTGGCTAGTGATATTTATATTCCTAAATCTTTAACTATTGTAGACAGTTATACCTCTGACTTCGTCAAAATAAGGAATTTCTATCCGTGGCATTATTAATGGTATTATTCCTACGATCTGTTTGATCCAAGCTAATAAAACCAAGCGTGTTTTATTTTTCAAGTGATTCTGATAGAACTACATTTCCTTGTGAATGAAATCTGATGTTAGGAATCAATTGAATCATATCATTTACTTACGTCTACCAATAAACGTAGAAATTATGTGGAATGAGTTTTAGTGAAAATATTCACAAAACCCGTTTTCCGAAAATGGCCACGATTAAATGTAAAACAAATTTTAATAAATGATACTGTTGATAGGTCCTTGACATGTGCAGAAAAAATTGGGAATTTATTAGATACATGTCCACCTTCATATCCGTATCAGTAAAAAGCGTTTTCATTAAGTTTTCCATAAATGATGTGAATGTGAACGCCCAATCTAAGCCACATCTATGTTTGAGCTCACAGACTAGCAAACAACCACCACATCAGCGATGGCGACAACTGATAACATTTCCAGTATAAAATATAGAATATTATTTATTTTGCCTTGGTTGAAATAAGCGCAGTTGACTCTTGACGTAGTAGAATTTTGTTTCTTTATAGTCATTCTACGCATTCAAAAATTAAAATAGGGAAATATCCCGTCTCAACTTTATTCCCAGTTCATATCTAAAACAGCGTTGTCGACAAAACCATGCTTTTTACGTCTTGTTTGAAATATTTGCTAATTCAGTTTAAACTGTGTTCCTGGATGAACGCCAGTCCAGTTCAATGGAACCTGAAGAAGAAGCAGTTTTACTTAATAAAAGGAAGTGCTCTACAAATCTACAAGTGTGCAATCATTTGTCATTTTATTCATGTGCTACTCCTCCTTTGGAGTGCGATATACTACAAAGCCCCGAGCATAACATTATCTCTCGTGAAATGGAATAATTTGCTTATCATGTTGTCAACCGTTTTCTTTCATTACGGCACTTGGCAGACACGAGCAGAAATGGTAACACTACTAAATTCCCTTTCCAAATTTGAGGAACTTCATAATTTAAAAACGACGTCAGGTATCATAAATGCATTATAATGAGTACTCCTCTATGTAACCTGAATTTTCAGATAACTTATAACATGAATGCTGAATATGTAGGATTCCATGGTGGAGTGCGCCTCATCCACAAGCTCGTCATTTGCATCGGTCCCTGCTCCACCGTTTTTCTTTCAATAATGATGGGATTGAGTCTCATTGTTAAACCTTGTATACCTCCTTTCTTGGGCTCCATTTTTCTCCCATGTTCAGGAGATTCTTCTGTGGACAATTTTGAGGTGTATTGTGTAATCGCTTTCGCCATTTTGCGCATTAATTTCAGTTTCCTGGTGGCTTGGACTTGGGCATTTTCGCATGGCACAGTAGGTATTCAAATTCCTTTGATGTTTTTGACTACAGGATGTTTGAATACCTACCTAAGTCGTCTGCATGGGTATGAAGTGGTCATAACTGAATATTGAGTAACATTGATGTAACAAGAAAAGTATATTCTAATTTCTTTTTTCGGGGATTTCGAGCTGTCTTTCGCCAATTTCAAATCTTGAGAATATTTTTAAACAAAGTTCAACATAAATTGATCCTGCCTACCTTACAAATAATTTGTACCATAGCTGGAATAATTTCGCTATACAGTGTGGTCAACTTACATCACTTGATTCCATTACCAATAGCACTCTTTTGTACCGTTATTGTTAACGATGTTTCATGCATCTACTATTTCATTTTTGGTGCTGCTGCTCAAGTCTTTGTGAAGTCAAATTGCCTGTGCAGTGGAGAAAAGATTGCAAATTAGGAAAAAGTGAATTTTCTGGAAAGATCCAGCGAGCTTTTATTAGATCATGTGCCCCTGTTAAGATAAGATGTGGCTCGCTCAACTTCATTGCTACACTGACACCTCTTAGATTTATCAATTTTTTGGTTGTGCAAACAGTCAAATTGTCGGTGATGTGGAGACGATAATTATAG
>JAHZNA010002089.1:0-15544 GCA_027743935.1 Sinodicranocentrus sp. ZH6
CGGAAACTCCGAGGTTTTGAATGTCATTAAAATATGAAAAAGGTCAAAGACTTTGAGACTTTATGAGGATCATGCTTGCCTCAATTGAATAATTTACAATAAATGCACAATTCTCACAATCGAATGAACACAATTTACTCCCAATTTTCTTGCAACATTAACAATATAAATATTATGAGAACTCCAATTTCAAAACTTTTAAAAAGTATACCGAGAATCCCTCAAAACCTGTGAGTGCTGCCGCATGAACTTCACCTTTTCGTGGAAATTTTCCGCAATGCTTGTATTCATCCTCGCCATCGACGCCATCGTATCCATCTCCTGTGCCGTCGCTCCACAGTAGTTTATAGAAGTATACAACTGTTTACAAGTGCTCGGACACTGTTTGCGGTCGATAGGGGCAAACCAGCTGCAGCTATTTGGAACAAAAGGAGTTTCCTTCGAAACGCTCTGACAGCAGACACATCCCTGACGAGAATTGCAACATCCATGATAACCTGCGTTGTTAAGTTGTGTGCATAACATATTACAGTGAAAAATGTCACTGTAGGTGCTGCACCGAACCTGTATAAATATAAATATTATTCATAAATAAGTAAAAAATAATCAATCTTCTTTCTAAAAAACGGAATCAAAAATTGATGTTTTAATTACCATCTTCCCCCTCTGCCCATCCACAGAAATGAAGTTGGCAAGAAAGTAAACGAAAAAGAGGAAACTGCTCAAACTTCTCATAAAACCCATTTTCTTCTCAATCCTAAAGTTATTCTCACGTTTCATCAAAAATGAAAAGACAAACATTCAGCAAGGGTAATGCGTCTAATGATAACCTGCGTTGTTAAGTTGTGTGCATAACATATTACAGTGAAAAATGTCACTGTAGGTGCTGCACCGAACCTGTAAAAATATAAATATTATTCATAAATAAGTAAAAAATAATCAATCTTCTTTTATAAAACCGGAATCCAATATTGATGTTTTAATTACCATTTTCCCCCTCTGCCCATCCACAGAAATGAAGTTGACAAGAAAGTAAACAAAAAAGAGGAAACTGCTCAAACTTCTCATAAAACCCATTTTCTTCTCAATCCTAAAGTTATTCTCACGTTTCATCAAAAATGAAAAGGCAAACATTCAGCAAGGGTAATGTCTAGTCGTCTTTTATATTTTTCAGCCACCTTTCCTCCGTGTCTATTTTTGGATTCACAAAATGACCTTTCAGGAAGAAAGGGAGAATAGCCAACCGGTATAAGAAATTAGGAAGGATTATTTTTCCAATTCGCTCTTACTTACATAAATATACCCAAAGCATATTGTTGAGTAAATTTAATATGTCCCCTTTTCTTCATTCAAAGTGTGTCATCTCCCAAAATACTATTTGGTTTTGGTAATTATTCCCTTGTACAATGGAAAACTTGCTATAATTATGATTTACTTCATTAATATCAAGTCATTAGTCATTATATTTTTCTAGCAAAACTTCCCGTTAACTTCAATAACCCCATGATCACTTATTAACACTTCAGTATTTTTCCTTGAAGGTCCAAATATAAATGCAAGGGTCAAGTCCAATACCAAAGTCATAATAAGCTGATCTCTTGGTTCATTCAGACCTTTTTTTCGAAATAGTTTAATCTGTGTCAAGGTGAGAATGATGTTAAGAAAATTGAAGTCAATTGTCTTCGCAGTTATCCTCTGTAGCTTACAAGGGGTTCAGGGAGCAGAGCAAATTGTAAGTTATTTTTTAAAATCATAATTCAGCTTTAAAATACACAAAGATTTTAAAATGTAAGTTTACGAAATTAACTATGCAATTTTTTTGTTCATTAATATATATATATAGGTCACATGCGATCCCGCACATCCTTTGGCTTCAGCTTACTGTGACAGATTGTGTGATGATTACATGGACTCCAAGGACTATACAGGGTGCTGCAGTCAACAAGTTTGTTATTGCTGTTGGATGACTCCTTACGGAGTGTTTTATCCAGGAGCACCTGATAGTTGTGGTTGGTTTACCAATAATAAGGACAGTTGTCCTTCTACTTGTTCTATCATGATTGGAGGCGACTTTTACTGCGATGATCCGTCTGCTCCGAAGGAGATTCGACATCTTCTTAGGAATAGTACTTTTTCCTCTTCAAGCCAAATTGAAGATGGGCAAACTGAAGCTAGTGAAGCTTCTGTTATGGAGAAAATATGATATTGGGGCATTTATAGTAACTAGTAAATTACAATATATAAAAAACCTTTCTCATTTTAATATGCAAAATAACATATATGTGTGGAGTGGATATAGTAGATGAATTCATGCTAAACTTTTAATGGTTAATAGCAATAATTGTCATTGATATTTATCCAAGTTTCAGATGCGATTGATAAAATGTTATGCTCGACGGTAGTAGATAAATAAATTATTTTAGCTATAGATGTGTTGTGACTCTTTATCTTGCGAATTTTCATTTTTATACGACACTTGGATGATGCAAAAAACACGTAAACTGCAAGGTATGCATTTGGCAAAACTATTGGCAATTATAGTAATGGAAATAAAATTAGATTGAGCAAAATTTCAGTTTAATTCTCATAACGTTGCAAACTTACAAAAGAAATAAATTAGTACAATACTATAGGGGTGAAGTCTGCTAAAATTTTAGATCCTCCCAAATTCGATATCTTCTAGAATTCACTAGCGGTTCAACCACCATTTTAAAATCTCGAACCAAACCCACTTCCAGGTAAACAGGGGCTTTCATACTTTCCACAGGTTTCCAGACGTTCTCCAACTTCCCTGAAGGGAAGCGGTAGAGAGGTTTCCTGAGTTGAAAAAATTACCGTTTACTATTATTACCCTCCATCTTTGAATGCCATATCTTAAAAGAACTCATCTCATCACAGACTAAGTTATTATACATTATTATTATTACCCATAAGCGGCAAAGTTGACAAACATATTTATCATTTTTTGGGATGCTACCTCTGCATCGCCACCCCCTACAGGTTTATTTACATTGGACATGTTGAAAAAGAAGACAAAATCAGCCTGAAATATTTGGAACAAAATTAAAGATAACAGACTTCAAACAGGAGAGTAAAATGGGCAAGTTTTCCATATTATTCTTGATTACCGCATGAGGCGAACCTAAGAAAATTAAAACAAAATACAAGTTTTCTTACAAACTTGCACAACTAAGCATTCCAATGCAGATGTAATTCACGTTGTTATATTTATATCTCACCTGTTCCTAAAAGCGGTAGAGCTATCAAATTTATAAGTGGATTTATATCGAGAGCACTATGCAAATTTAGGAAAACATACGTCGGCGCAAGTTTATGGTGGAAGTTAACCCCTCGCCAATTCGGACTTGCATAAAGGCTATCACTAATGAGCTGATAAAAGGGGACATAACTGATAAATGAAGAAAGTTTAATTAATATTCTTTTAAAATTACTTACGTTCATATATTTCTTCAAATTTCCAATCCTCCAAGGATTTCCTTTCCCATTAAAGTAAAGTTGGCCAACTTTATCAATATTTTTATGAACTATTCTTTCATCCGGTGGCATCGTTCCTGGAAGTGACTGAGGAGAGGCAAGAGGAAGAATTTTTGGTAGAAATGTTTTATATTGGCTTATGATAAAAGGAGAAATCATTTTTGCCACTAGAAACATTATAAAATATTTATAAAAAACAAAACTTTCATAATATTATCCAGTAACAATATTATATTTTCTCAAAGTTCAGTACACACTGCTATCCACTGGCTTTCACCTTCCCCTCTTGACATAATCCAAGGGATTGGAGGTACCTTTCCTTCTTTGTACAAAACGTCTGGGATTTCAGGAAACAGGGAAGTATTTGAATGGGGCTCTAAAGTTGGTCCAGCTAAAAGTCCGATTGGGGGCACGGTTATCTTTTTAAAATGACATTAAAAGCAGTTCACGCTAATATTAAACAGCATCCTGCATCAACAAATCACGTTTTAAATTACTCAACATTTTTCTCACCATTGCCAATCCATCTTGATTCGCTAAAGTGTATGGATTCACTCTCCTCAAACATTCAATCATTGTTCTCGAATTTTTCACAGAACCCGTTCTTGCTGGACAGCCAACTCTAGCAGCAACCAATTCTGTGAAATTTTTCACCCTGGATAACGAGTCAAACGAGTAGTTTATAAAGGGCACTCCACTTAAACTAATCACTCCCGAGATGATTTTTTTGGCAGGATGATTAGCAAACAATGTTAAACCAGCTGCAGCCCCGCCGGAGGATATTCCACCAATAACGATTCGCTGCCGCAAACCCGAGAAGTCCCATTCGAACGTTGATAACAACAAGGATAACATCCTCCCTGAGAAACTTTGCAGGTCCGTATTGCCTCGACCTTCCAAAAATAAAGCTTCCAGCGGGAATCCAAATTATAACAGGGAGTCTCCTCTTGGTATCCAGGGTTGGAGTGTAAATGTCCAAAAATAAACAGTCTTCTTCACCACTCGCCATAGGCAAAGTGGCTGGAGTTAACTGGATGCAATATGGGCTTGGAGATGTCGCTTTCCAAACCCCCTCCCACGGAGATCTCATTTTCGGATCTGCAAATCTCTCTGGAAGATCTCCGTAAGGTACTCCAGTAAAGGCGAAAATTCTCCTGGAATCATTCACCATCATCCTAAATCCTTGAATGAAACCTGCCTCCGTTTTAACTACAAGTGTTTCTTCCCCAGTTTTGAAGAAACTTCGACCCTCCCTCGTCCTCCCGATTGGGGGAGGTTTCCTCTCTACCGGGAAAGGGTTTGCCCTCCCAGGTCTAAAATACGGGGGCTGAAATGAGTACTCACATTGAAACCAAGCACACACCAAATTCACAGCAAAAAATGCAGATGAGAGGATCATTTCAGTTAACTACCGCTCACTTTGGAACACTGACAATAGCAGAGATAAATTATAAGATTGAAATTACCTGCCGGCCAATTTTTTTGCGCACTTGCATCTCTTGAGCTCATTTACTGAAGCAGCATTCCAGCTCCATTACAGAATTTATTACAGAATGTAAAGTTTTACAAATAAACTCCCTAGGGAATCACTTTAGTATCACTTAGAATAGCAATAAATAGCAAAGATTACAGCATTTTACAAATGATTACACAAGCCTTCAAAAAATCCCAGGCTTGCCTCACTCAAAAATATATGGACAAGGGCCTATGGATTTCTTGGAAATGAGAAATTTAACTGCAAGGGGATATACTGCGTATACCAATTTGTGGTTAATTAGAACATGAGATATAATTACACATTTATTGCTGCCCAAAGAGAACATAAAATGAATCCATTCAGGATATACCTATAACTGACTGCTAATCTTTGGGTAGCTGCCAACCAACCAAAAACTAAAACTACAAATGATATAAAGTGAACATAGTAATGTTCGTGTGTAACTCACTTGTTCGTCACGTTGCATTGACTTTATAATTTTTTATATCCTCCTGTAAGTATATCCCTATTGATTGTTTCGCTTTCCGACAGCCAACCTTGTAATGTAAGAGACCTTTAAATAGTTTCATGGGAGTTATGGTAATATGAGCATCAACGTCATTACATGGACATATTACGTCTTTATATCAATTATCAAGTTATAATCCCATTGTTCTCGTAAGTAACTATAATGAATTCTTCCAATGTAGAAGTTTCCGCTGCATGTTGTAGCTCAACCTGTAGTTGTGGTCTAATTAGCTAACATTGTGAATAAAAAGCACAAAAGTGTTCCATCCCGTTTAATTTGTTCAGGTTGTTTTTATTACACGATTTGAGTCTAATTCAAATTCAATCTCTTTAAAATGAGTTGAGAAATACTGAACTGGATCTAGTATTTAAGTTCCTCCCAAATTGTATATCTTCTTGAGCCTACAAGCGGATCCCGAATCATTTGTATTTCCTTTACTAATCCCACTTTGAGAGCGACTGGATCCCCCATTTTAGTCACGGGTCTCCATACATCCTCCAACTTCCCGGAAGCAGACCTGAATAAAGGCTTCCTGTAAACAAAAATTGTAGCTAAATGATTTCAAAAGTTATACAAATACGTGTTTGTTTGAGTTTTGTTACAAGATGATTTTTTTTAGATTACCCGGAATTTGCAAAGTTGACAAACATATTGATAATATTTTTCGCTGCCTCCTCAATATCCGGCTGTAGTCCTTGCGGTGCAGCGATCGTGGAGGAGTTGAACAAGAACAACGTATCAGACTAAAAATGCAGTTTTAATAAATATTTAAAATAAATTTTCGATTTTGTGTTGTTATTAATCCCTTGTTTCTTACCGCATGCACCGTTCCTAGCAATTTAAATTGCATTCAATTAAAACTTTGTCAACACCGGAAGTTTGTAGTTAAACTTAAGTAATGAATGACATACACTTACCATCAAGGGCCATCTGATTCATTATTAGGTTCGCTAGTGGATTAATATTTACAGAGTTATGTTCATATTTATAAACATAACTCGGAGCAATTTTGTGATGATGCTTAACCGCTCTCCATAACGGACTATTAATGAAACTATCGGCGATGAGCTGATAAGAAATAAAACAAGCTTAGATTTTTTTCATACTTAGCAGCCCTTATCACAAATCACTCTTACATCCGTCCACTTGGCAAGCTTTCTGGGTGTCCAAGGCGTCGCATCATTTCCAAAGTAGAATTGACTAATTTCATCAACTTTTCTTCCAATTTCAGCCCTATCAGGTAGCCTCTCGAGGTGGGAAGATTGGGCAAGAAACAATTGGAGCATATTTTGTCCCACGCTTCTATATTGTGACGGTGGGTTTAATAATGAGATAGTTGCAGTAACTGTGAATGAAAAAAGAGTTATATTAATTTTTGAAACGTAAAATGTAAACTTTAAAATATCTGCCCCATACTTATTGCCATAATTCGAGTTTCCTTCTTTCCATATGACATTATCCAAGGGACAGCAGGGACCATGCTTTTTTTGTAAAGGTCTTCAGGCAATTCTGGAAAAATCGCAGAGCTAACATTTGGCTCTAAAGTAGGCCCAGGAAGGTATCCTATTGGCGGCATACTAACCTTTAAAATAATTATTTTGTTTTAAAACATTCCTATAGCATACCTTCAATTTAAAATCGTTACTTTTACATACCACCGCTAGTGAATCGGCAATCGCTATCGTATACGGATTCGTTTTTCTCAAACACTCAATCATTCTCCTGGAAGCTTCCACACTCTCAGTTTTACTTGGACAGCCAACTCTCCTCGCAATCAGTTCCGTATTTGCTTTAACCCTCCCGACCGAGTCGAGCCCGTAGTTTGTAAAAGGCACTCCACTCAAACTGATAATTCCTTTGACATAATTTTTTGCTTGATGATTTGCGAAAATCGTTAACCCTGATTGTACCCCAGCGGAAGATATACCTCCAACAACAATTTTCTCAGGATCCCCACCAAATTGTTTTACATTTGCATAAACCCACTCCACAGCTAAAAGTTGATCTCTAATCCCCCAATTTCCGAGAGCAGCTTCATCTCCTGTAGAAGCAAAGCCTAAAATTCCCATTCGAATGTTGACGATGATAAGGACAACATCCTCTCTAAGAAACTTTGCAGGTCCGTATTGTCTCGATCTTCCAAATACAAAGCCTCCAGCAGGAAACCACAGGATTACAGGGAGTTTTCTTTTTACATTTAGGGATGAAGTATAAATGTCCACAAAAAGACAGTCCTCTTGACCATTAATCATGTGCGCAGTTGCTGGACTTGATTGAATACACATTGGACTTGGATTCGTTCCTTGCCAAATTCCTTTCCAAGGTGTTCTTCTCTTCGGACTCGAGAATCTTTTCGGAGGATCCCCGTATGGGACTCCGGTAAAAGCAAATATTCTCCTGGAGGAGGTAACCATCATGGGGAATCCTTGAATGAAGCCGGACTCTGTTTTAACGATGATGTTTTCTTCTCCAGTTTTAAAAAAGCTTCTACCCTCTCGTGTTCTTTGGACTGGAGGGGATTTCAAAACTACTGGTTGCAAAAAGGGATTCGCCCTCCCGGGTCGGAAATACGGGGCCTGGACTGCAAGCTCGCATTGGAACCAAGCACAAAATAAATTGAAAAGGAGAGGGAGTGAAAAAAGAAGCATGGTGAATGATGGTTTGCGAATCAAGCAAAACTGAATGCATTCAAGTATAATATGCTGTGTTCAAAAATGTGCGGTCATTTTTGCACTTAAAAATAAATATTTTACCTGAAATTGTGAATAAGCTCCTAGATTATTATCCAAGATTTTCACATATTTTCATGGAAAAAGTTTTGCTAATATGTGAGAAATTGCATGTGTGTGTGGTGGTGTGGTCAGCAATTGGTGAGCTGAGAAATTTACGTCAGTATAAGGAAGCAAATAACTATTTGATTGGCCAGAATGGCGTCTTTCGTGCCTCCAGGTATTTATTTAGTTATCATATAATTTTGTGCATAAAGCCACTATAATTTAATTTCCTTCCATATTTTTTATCTTCTTTGCCCCCGTGTGGATTTCGAAACATTAATATATTATAGATTAATCCAACTTCTAGGGAAATTCGATCCTGCAGGGATTTTACCGTTTTCCAGGCATCAATGAGTTTTCCAGATGAAGTTCTGAACAACGATTTCCTTATTTACAAATTGAATTGTAGAATCTTGGAATTTAAAAATACTATAAAAGTTGTGAAGTTAACTACCCCGTTGCGGCAAAGTTAACAAACATGTTAATAAGATTTTGGGCTCCGGTTTCTATCTCGTAACTCATTTCTGAACTGGCGATCATGGAAATAAATAAATCAACCTAAAAAAGCCGAAAAATTACAGATTTGATTATGGAAATGTTGAAAAATAGGGAGATAAATATCTGTCTACTCACAGAAAGAAAGCATTTAATTAATGATTTTTTTTTCAAGCGAATTAAATAAATGTAAAATTAAAGTTGCATGCCGAGTGAGTCGAACCTGACAATTGACAATAATAAATAACAATTACAATCAAACATTTCAACAACACTGACAAATGGCAATATTTAATTTACATTATCCTTTCAATTGGTCACAGGATCATATTGATCATGATCTAAGTGTCAAATTGTGTAAAGTGTAAGTGTACTTTAGAGCTATCCCATATGATGAAGCTCTACCTCACGCCTCATAGGACAGTTAAGGAAATGATTCCATCTCCGAGTAGCTGTGAGAAAACATAATGCATTTCTACATATTTACATTTGAAAAAGTTTACCCATGTTCAAGGATGTCCATCATCTCTAAAGTAGAAATGACAAGGATTATGCAGATTTTTCAATATTTCCTTCTCTTCCAGTGAATCCCCAAATTTCCTGGAGAAACTTCATCCCTTGTAGTTCGCCACTGGTAAATCCCCATCCGCACATTGATCACAACAAGAAGGATATCTTCTTTAAGAAACTTTGCAGGACCGTAGTATCCCGATATTCCAAAAAAACAGCATCCAATAGGTATCCAAAGGGTTACAGGAAAATTCCCACTTTTTCTCAGTCTTGGCGTGTGATTATCCAAATCTAAGCTGTCCTCTTGTCTACTAACTTGCAAACAGGGATATAATATCCTTGCACGAACCCATGCTCTGTTTGCACTATATTCTCCTCCCCAGTTTTAAAATAAGTGAAGCCTTTCCTAGATCCAGCGATAGGGGGAGGTTTGCTCTCCACTGGGAAGGGGTTTGCTCGCCCAGCTTGGAAATATGGGGAATGTATAGCAATCTCACATTGCAACCAAATTGTAAACGAGCATTGTATTGTAGATGGCCACGGTAAACTTTTATAGGTAATAAAATAGACCTATCAATACCAAAGACTTGCTAAACTTGAAATTTTTTAAAATTAGTTTATCGTGTACTGCTAAAAATATTCCATTTAAAATACAAACTTGTAACCATGTTATGATCTTTGTCACGAAAATTAACTCGGCAATTCAATTCAATCAAATTATTGCCTCGATTCAACTCATCCTCAGTTTATCCCAGGTTCCAGGTTGCTGTTTTGGTAATAAAATGCGTACGAAAAATTACAAAGAAATTTATTACCCTATTTTCCTTTAAAAAAATACTTCACATCCATCTTATTCGTTTCCAATTTTCCAGAATAAATTACAATTTCATTCTTTGATCATACCATACCATAATGAATATAAAAAGCAAATAAATTCCTACTTTAGAGATACATTTCAACTGCACGTCAAGTTACATTATTTGTTGGAGTGCATGATACACGCATCCCTCTAATTTACTCTGTAATTCGCAAGATTGTCTCAAAAGGCGAGCAATTGAAGGACGATTTCTCTACTATTCAGTAATGAGGAAATACCGTTCCAGAATATATTATCAATATCACACGGCATGACGTAGCATTAACACACAACTGCTGTAAGAACAGGTACAAGCTGAAGGGAGCCTTTAATTAACTTTTGTGCATTTGTTGAACTAGCAGCAGCAGATGTTAAATTAAAAGTGATAAAATTAAATTAAGTTTAGTATCAACGGAAAATTGGTGATTTCCCAATGAAACCATGATGGCATTGCCATAAATTTCCAGAGAATAGTGGAAAAAACCAGAGCTGATTTAGTCGATGATCTATTTAATGTTTTCGTAAATGATTTTGCACGATTGGACTCTTTGATATTAATTTTGAGTATACGTATCCTGATGTATTAGATTGGTGAAACGGCAAAAGCATTATATTTATTACATATTGACTTTACATCAATAATTTATTTATTATTTTTTTAGTGAAGCGGTGGTGTCACTTTTACAAACATCATAATAATATGTGTGTTTAAAATATATTGCCGACTTGTACTATTTATCTGGAAATTGTAAAAAAAACTATACATGGCAAACCTAAATTTGAATGACATTCATGGAGAATGGAGAGCATTTATTGATAGATACCCAATACAAATATTGTCCTAACTTAAATGCTATCATAAAAGAACATTTTAGTAGTTTATCTTGCAATTTTCTAAATTTTTAGCGGAACTTCTATTTATCTGGTAGCAATTTTCTAAATGATGTAACCACTAGACTTTGACAAGTGAAAAATACATATTATCATGCATCTCCAAAATTGAAAGTAGCCATTATCCATTAACAGGTAAAGAGTATCCCATTCCTACATACGATCCTACATTTTTTGCTATTGCTAATGCAGGTCTGATATCAGCAGAGCAGGAGCAGATCCACATAAAGACAATTTAAAAAAATGCTAAACATGAAGAAATATCTTATTTTTCAATTCCAATATATATTTCTTCAAATTTTGATCAGTCTTCAAACAAAAATATCTCCATCAGTGGGAGAAATCCGCAAAGAAATTTTCACTGGAGGATTCCAACTTCTCAAGGAATATTTACCTTTTCCAAAATCTCTCAGAGATAAAATGTTTGCTAAATTTCTCATGTCCCAAGGGGAGGAACCCCCTCCCACTGTAGAAAATTTAAATCAATACATAGCCCCATTTCCCGACTGTCTTGTGCACATCACGAATCACTTTGGAATCGACCTTCATCCTCCTTCTGTTCCTGTGATGATACGAGAACTAGAACCTGCCTTATGGATTGATCATATTGAACACGCAAGTTACAAATACTACTCGCTAATATCCCTTCCGAAAGGAATATCAGTTAAAGGAAACAACACAAGTGCAATAAAATGTTCAAGGAAGACATTCTGGGAGCAACGGCATGATCCAGTAAAGGATGACGTCTGCGTTCAAATTGACATGTTCAGTTTTTCCATGAAATCCAAGCCATGGTTGTGTCAACTCCAAGTTGAGCTATTTCCTCCACTATATTTTCAGAGTGGGAAGAGTTGGGATCGCTTTGCAATACATATTAAACCCCAAGGAATATTCTTCTTGGATAGAATTAATTACATGGAATATCTCGGAGCTAATAGATATTTCCCAAAGTCAAAACAGTCAACAACTCACTTGCTGATTTTTGAACAGGACCATTTTAACCGTTCCGAGAAATTCAAAGACGCTGTTAACGATTATTTGAGACATTTCATAAGCCCTCCTTCTTACACTACTGTACCAATAATTAAACAGGATGTATTTCTAATGTTGGAAGTGATGGCAGAGAAAAGGCGAAGTTCAAATATGATAACTTTCGCCAATATCACTACTGCAACAGCGATAGTTCCCAATGGAAAGCTTGAAAATCTGTATTTTATACGCATGCAAGGAACTCCAGACTATCAAAAACTTTCCAGCATAAATGAAATTTCCAGAAATTCACATTATCTATACATTCGTATGCCCTCTTTAAAACTCGCAGAGAGTCTTTTGAAAATCGACATTTGTAATAAAAATCCCCTTTGGCATGCCACCCACAACTATATTTCCAAAGATAACGAAGACTCTTCGTTTCCTTATCAAATTATAATGCTAGCATTTTGGAAATCCATCCTGGGCAACTTGAGCGATACCCGATTTGGTAGAGAACGTTTCAATTGCGAAACCAAGAAACTTGAAAAGTATTCATTTGACAAGAATACTGTGCACGGAATCATCTTTGATATTTTACAACAGCCTGGATATCCTTTTTCATTTTATTCTTATTACGTGGCAAAGAACCCAAAGAAATTGCTTCGAATAGTGGGCTGTGGTCAAGCTAACTTCAAACCTCTTGCATTTACTGACCTTATAAATATTTTTGACAAGTATATCTGGCTAATTATCCTTGTCGGGGTAATGCTAATAATTCCAATTATTCTCCATTTTCTTGAAAAGGGTCAATTTAAAGGGATCTTATCCTCTCCAGTTTTCCTCCAATCAGTAGCAATTCTTCTTGACCGAGGGGATCCTTATAGCCGTCACCAATTGAGTTCTTCAAGGTTGAGATGGCTTATCGGATCAATTCTTCTGGCGGGTATTGTGATTAGCAATGCATATCGTCATGAAAATGTGTATAATATTATTGCGCCAAGAAAAGTAGTCCCTTATCAAAATCTTGATCAGCTTATCGCTTCAAGATTTTCGATCCTCACAAGAGTACTCTTTCCGAACTGGGTGATCCATTATGAAAATTTTTCGACGCTATCACCCCACGAGATAATCTACTTTAAAAAACAAATAAAATGGTCTAATGAGTTAAAGTCAGAACTCTTACACCATTACAAAAGGCTTGAAAACGAAAAACTATCTCAAAGATTCGAAAAGACGCTAAAACGAATTTTAAATATCACGAGATTACATTTTCAAACAGTCGATTTACTAAACGATGTGTATATAACTGACCACCCAGGAAAGACTCGAGAAGTATCATTTGAGACAGGTGAGGTGTACCGGAAAAAAGAAAATGAAACTTTCTTCAAGGAATTGCGCGCTTGTAATAAAACCGCATTTGTACTCCCGCACTCGATGGCTGTGAAAAATGCAATATTCTTGAAAAAAGGTGGGAAACACGAGGGATTTTTAACGAAGGATGTCTTGTATGATGAACAACTGCATTTTACTTTGTCAGGCTGGATTCCGCAATATCTCATGAAAAGACTAGAAAGTCCTTGGGTGATGGAGGGTGTGTGGAGGTGGTGGGATAGATGCATGGCAGGAATTTCAGATGATAAGAAGCTGAACTCGGGAAGGATAATTGTTGGGAAGCCTAATATGGGTGGGAATATTATTGTGATATTCTTTGTATTCTGTGGTGGTTGTGTATTAGGATTCGTTAGTTTTATTGGGGAAATTGGAATTAAGAGTTTAAAATCTAAATGCTAAAAGTCGGTTAAGCTTGGAGCTTATGTGGAGTCAAAGGCTGTTTGCAGTGGTTCAACTATATACTAAGCGGCTGGGCTGGTGCAATGCTTTCCTGTATGTAATAGCAATTTCCACTCCTAATGATATTATTATGCATAAATACGGCGAGTTTAACTAGATTTATATTGATTTATGCATGATAACTTTACTTAATTTCCTTTTCTTAGAAATTGTTATTCCAGAGGATTTTTTGTGGTTAATGATGAAATTTGAAATAAAATTATGAACGTTTTAGTGGGATTGTATTGTGTCTTTAATTGAACTTTTCTTCACGATGATTTTTACGTCCTCATAAAAATTTAAGGAGTTGACCAGTTGACATTTACCAGCGCCTTTTGCGTATTTTTCTTGTAAAATAATCGAAGCGAAAGACACAGAGGGTGATTGATTGATACTTTGATCCCGAATCGGTATGATTTATTTTTAACAGGTCTTATAAAAATAAATAAAAGCACAAGTTACTGAAGTCACCAACATTTTTATTAAAGTTGGCATCCACCCGGCACCCCCTAAAGCGAAAAAGGCTTCATACCAGCTATTACCTAGACGGATGAAGGAGGACGCTTTCTTTTCAAATAATGTCTTTCATGCGGATCTCTTTAGTGACACTATGCTTCAACTGTTTCGAAGCAGTGAAGTTATCTTTTCCTCCATGCTCACATGTGCCCGTGGGCTCTTGCATTGTTTTTGGAGGAGAGGTGACTTGAATGTTAGCTTAGCAGTTTTTACCTTCAGGTGCAGCCATAGCGCGTCGTGTGACTACTCTTGATTTTTTGCTTCGAGCTACCGCCTCTGGAACATGCTTAAGCTTTCGCCGTGTTTAAATTTTAATTTGAAGCTCTTTGAGTGGAAACGCTTTTCGATGTTACATAATATTTCCTTAATACTTTTATCTGGACCAATGGAACTCACAAAGTTTTCAAGAGGATTTCGAAAGATTTATCTTATGGATTATTTCCTATTTCTGCCTGAGTAAATAAGGGTTTTAGGTAGTTCTGAAGTCTCTTGAGGTTCCGGTTTTATTGTAAGTTCTTCATTTGCCTCATAACAGTTGATAGTGTCAAGTTTACAAATCTACAAGCTTGCTGTTTGAGGATGAGAGCAAGTCTGCCTGCACTGAGTGCACCAAAGAAAAGTGAGAATGCTCAATCCTTTATATATCTAATTTGACGCATAACAAGTTCAGTAATCATTTATCCATGAAGGTTTTTATTACTGAAGAAAAGATTGATGAGGAATGGCGTCACCTACACTAACATGTTTAATGCTTCTTTCAAGCTTCTCCGTAGTTCTGAAGCCACTGAAGGACGGATTGGTCTTGTAGAACAAAGAAATACGTTTTAGAAACATCTCTCTCTTATTGTCTTATTCCTTTCATTGTCTCTTTCCGTGCAAATAGTTGACAAGGATTAACGTATTTGTAGACGTATCCTTTTCTAAAGGATTTACTGGTATATCCTTTTTTTGTTAGGTTAAGTTAGATTAATTTCTGAAAATGCAAATTTTGGGAGGAAACTGAACATATGTCAATAAAAAAATCCCGACTTTTGGGATGTGGAATGGATTTGAATGAATGTAAAATAGAAGAGAGTAATATAATAGCGCATGCGCATGATAAAACAGATCAACATTTAGCATTGATTCAATCAAGCACATGCAACACACCAAAATCCTATTTAGAATTATTAGCATTTTTATTTTAAGAAACAATAGCT
>JAHZNA010002090.1:0-11137 GCA_027743935.1 Sinodicranocentrus sp. ZH6
CTTACCTCCAGCTCTTCTTCATCTTCTGGATTCCCATCATTAGCAACCAGCATCACTCCAGGACTCTTCCGCTTCTCATCATTCATGCTCATATGATATACAAATATTTCCTTGTAATAATTTAGTATAAATACCTTTACTTCACTGATTTTAAAACACTCAGTCCTGTGCATTCAATCAGTTACTACTTTAAATAAATCTGGCTTTAATTGGCACTCTTCTCTCTCCACGGGCCTTATTACAAATCCACTTTTATCGTGTCTACCCTTGTTTTAGATCAAGTACAATCCGTTGTGCATTCTTTACAAAAAGTACTTGTGCGTAAAACAATCCAATGTGGGTCGATTCAATGTTGTTGTCTTTGTTGAGACTGTGAGGCAATAGTACTGGGAAAAGCTGACCACAGCTTAGCTTCTATTGGGCAACTTGTAAATAGGGTATGATATACATATATATGTTGTATGTATGTTATTAGTTGCTTGAACCATGCACGATATTATGTCACAGTACATATCAGACCCTGGCAAATTACGACTCTCCTATTTGAAAATCAAAAACATTATCACTAAAAACCATTGAATGTATTAATTTTTTGCTACAAAGAAGATCAATTGTTATCACATCTCAAACCGTATGCTTGTTTGCTGCGAGGAAGGTGTTTTTCGTTTAATGGCAGCAGCAGACAAAGGTTAACGGGTAGGGGATGGAGTCGGATGGAGTCCTGGAGCGAGCCTGTAGGATGACAAGGGTTACCAGAATGCTGATTGTGACGATGGTTCAGTGAAAAAATAATCATACTAGTTATCTCCTGAATAAGCTTAAATCATCGTGTTAACTAAATCCCTGGTAGTATACTAGACAATCCTGGTTTTAATCAATTCATCTACATTATCAATTCACAGATTTCCAAAGCAATGATCCCGGATGTTTCTTCAGTTGAAGAGGGGAAGATTGGTGCAGCAAATCCCACCTGCGACCCGTTTCAATCTTTAGTGCTGTCTGATATGTAGCAGACTTCCACTTGATGTTTTGCAACAGGATTTTGGTGGCTTCCTTTAGTCTGAGAAGATAGATGATTCCTACTGCAGTGTTTACGTGAATACATTCTTCCCTAGGTAAGTCACTCGGCCAGTAAATTGCAACGTCAACTGCCTTGATGTGATCCTTAGTTGTTGTCTCACCTTAAGCAAACAGAGACAAAAGTAGTAAAACCATCACCACAATAACTTTACAACAATAAGACTGATGAGTATGCATTTTGCTACTTATCCATAAACTTGTACTATCTAAAGATTATGATGTACTGTACTGTAAGACTAAACTGTAGAGATGCCTGTTATTTAATAAATATTTTTGAAATTTCTTCAGGACTGGATGAATGTAGTTTTTAGAAATCTGTTTATAATTCACTCGAAATAATTCAATTAAAAACCAGATTAGAACCAGAAATCAAATAAATATTCCGTTTAAGTTATAGAGATATTAAAAGCCAAAGCCAATGATACGAAATTAAAATTAACAGAGTTGGAGATACCAAACTACTTGAAATTATTTATGCAACCATTAATTTTGCCTTCTGTTTTCAACCATAAAATGGGCTTCATAAAACCATTACTTTTGCATGAGGGGGAAGCTCTTTGGCGAAAAAGTCTTGATTCGCTAAAGACTGCGAATTTCCCTCTGGAAGAAATGTCTTTGGATTGTTCTTCGAGTGAAATTTCTTCAGCCTTAATTCATCACTATACAGAGAATTTAAAGATTTTGAATTTGAAAGACTGTATTCCCGAGCCTTTTCCTTTGATGAAAGCTCTAGTACAAATGGTTGTTGAAGGATGTAATGGCGAAATGATATTCTTGACCAAAGTACCGAACCTGAAGTTATTAGATTTTTATGAATCTACTCCTTACCATAGGTCGACCCGCTTTCCAGACACACCTCCCAATCCTTTGCAATCATTAATTAAATTCGACAGTGGTGTTAATAAAAAATGGAATGTCACCGAGATGGAACAGCTGCTATTGTGGATGCCTAATGTTCAAAATTTAGGGATGCTTTTGGACAATACAGATTTTCTTTGGATTTGTCAACATTTTCCAAATCTGAAAGAGATTGACTGTGCGGGGAGTGGATTTGGTTGACTCTGGCGTTGTAGGAGACTTTGATGAAGCTATGGTTGAAGGCTGTCGTCCGAACATTATAAATCTTAAAGGTAAAGGATACCTCTATCTATAGTATCCATCACAGTAGAATTTTTTATGAACAACTATTGAACAATTATAGCATTGGAAACATTTGAAATGGCAGGCGAACCAGTTTTCAACAAGGGATTAACAGAAAAGTCAGTTTTTTATGGATTTGCTCTTAATGCCAAAGCTGTTGAAGCTCACCATTAATGTCAAAGCAGAGGTTTGTAATAGGATAATAGAATGTATCATGTACTCATTTTAAATGTTTGATAGTTTGATTATAATTTATAAGGTGTAGATTTTATTTATACAACTTGCCTTTTATCTTTTCGCAATTAAGTTAAGTGCAGATGCTATGCTTGCACTCAATCGAGGAATTAGGAATGTACATGTTGCAGTTGGCTATGAAGAAGAAGAAGATTAGAAACTGGAAATTTTTGTAGACTGTCAACTGCCACTGCCTGAATTCTACTTGTCGGCATTTATTTAGTAAAATATTACATTATATAAAAGAGATGATTGTAATGGAAAACCTAATCTGAAATAATTTACAGTTTTATTAAAGAATGTACTTCACTTCTGAAACTGAGTTTTTTAAAGATGCTCATGTTTACATTTTCCTCAACTCCACCTATATATTTAATCCTTGCTTCTTCTCTTGCATCAATAGTTTTTACACTTTTAATTATCTTTTCAAGCTCATCCAAAAAATCTGCGTTTAGCTGACATATAGTAAAAATACATTTCATGCAAATCCCAAAGATTTAAAAATCTCATAAATACCTCAGACTTGACGAAAATGACAAGTCTTAAAAGTTTTTGCATACGAAGATACGAATACACAATGGAGGCAATACCTTTTTATACTTTTTACTTAAGGCATGATTGAAATAGCATGATGATGGGATGGGAAGTTGAGCTCCCTGAAGAGAAATTGAAGCAGCTTTTACTAAGATGTTAGTAAATACATGAGGTATAAGTATTATGCTGTAGAAAAAAAGATTCATATGAAAGGTTAGACAAGATGTCCGATGGTTATCGTTAATGGGGCAAAAATTAGGCTCATGGAATTTTGACTTTTCTTCATGAGATTATTTAATACTCTTAAAATGAAGAAAAAAAACGAAGTAAATTCGTAAAATACGGTTCAACAAGTCCCCAAAATATTATGCTATTGTTGTAGTGGTTCGATAAGTTGAATTTGTACAAGAATATATTGAATATTTGTGCTTACATTTAGTCATCATTTTATTGCTCTCGGTAACCAAAATATTCTGATTCGACCCTCTTTTGTAGTAGCAAAGTTAGCAGTAAAAGCAACTAATACTAATTAATACATGCTTCAGTACATGATGCTCAGAGGAGCATTGTCATTGGCCATTGCCATTATCCCAATATTTTCCATGCGGCTGACAAGTTTTCCCAAAATTACACAGCTACTTCAATTTAATAAATGTTTTAATGTATCAAGGATCAAGCAGGCAGAAAAAGAGCCCTGAGCCCTGTGAGCACGTATATCATGCCATCATCATCATGTGATGGAGATATCCTTCCTCAGTCAGTAAAATGCTTTCCGTGCAAACAGTTTTCGTGCAATCTTTATTCAATCGTTCAACTTTGATTTGGGAGTCAGTTTGGGAAAAAAACATTGCTGTTTTGACTGTTTTGAAAATATTGAAAACTTGAAAAATCATCAAATTAGGACAATGGCAGAATGGGAAAAAGGCAGGAATCCGCTTTTGAATGAATTGGTAAAAATAGTTTTATAATATGCAATTTTCATTGCCAATGTTTGTGTTTTGTTAGATCGTCATTAGTCATGGTCAACTATACTGTGAACTATATAAGACGTGCTCAATCGATTTTGTAGAAGTTTTAATACATTTATTTTGTGCACAGGTGATTGATAATATTGCCAAGTATTTGAGCTTCGACGAGTTAAAGGCATGCCGAAGATTGAACCATCTTTGGAAGAAAACAACCAGTAAACTATTTTTGAAGCGCTGTCCCCCATTTCGTATCGTCTCTCGTTTAAATGACGCTTATGATAATAATACCCATCTGAAATTGATGACGATTGCTCGATTTATGAAAATTTATTCTGATCCCAAACACCCTTACCCACATGCTCAAATTTTAAGACAGTATCGAAACTTTGTTGTGTATGGTTTTGTTGAAGAATGTATCCCAGTATTTCGCAACTTTATGACTCAGGTCGGACCTCATATGATATCATTGGAGTTGAGGGACGCGTTAAGGAACTCGCAAGATTTGGTGGATATTTTTTCAAGCAAATACACTTCAAAACTAGAAGAACTTGTTATACATGATTTTCAAGAGTTAGACAATTCCGAGACAGTTTGTATTGAAGCGAAGGAAAATAAACATTTACGTCGACTCTCTCTTTCCTACATAAACAACAGCAAAATTCCATGGTTGGATGTAATGTCCCTAAATCCAAACCTAAATGTATGAAGCGACAAATATTCATTAAAAAAGACTCCTCTCACAGTATTTTAAATAATCTTTTGTATTACAGGCACTATATTTTGATAACTCTTCTGCTGGCGCACTCGAAGATATTGCAAATGCCCTGGTCACCATACGTAAAGCCAACGAAACGAAATTGACAGAGTTGAAGTTATCTTTATGCTGGGCTTCTAGACAGACGAAACCGAATTTGCGAAGAATTCTTGATCTGTTAAAAACTGCAAATCTCCCTCTGGAGAAAATATCTTTGGATGATTCTGTGTCTCAAATTTCATTAAAATTAATCGAGCACTATAGACTTTCATTGAAAAGCTTAGAATTGGAAGGCCACTTTCCTAAGCCTTTCCCTTTGATGGAAGCTTTAGAAAGGATGAGGGTAAATCATCCTGTTATGTTGACCAAAGCTTTTTTGACCAAAGCACCCAATCTAAAGTCATTATGTTTTCATGGTGGTTTGCATCCCCGCTTTCCAAAGTCAACTCCGAATCCTTTTCTGTCATTAACCAAACTCCACACTGGCTCCTGGAAGGACTGGAATGTCATTGAGATGGAAAAGCTGTTATTGTGGATGCCAAATATTCAAAATTTAGATATGCGTTTGAACAACAACACTTTTTCTTGGATTTGTAAATATTTTCCAAAACTGAAAAAGTTAACTGTGCGGGGAGGGGAATTGGAAGACTCTGGCATTGTAGGAGATTTTGATGAAGCTTTTGAGGTTGAAGGCTGTCGTGTTAACATTACAAATCTGAAAGGTAAATGATTTCTGTATTCATAATTATAAAAGCAGTGATTTGTTCAAATCTATTTTTCAATTACAGCATTGGAAACATTCAAAATGACAGACGGACTAGATTCAAACAAAGGGTTAACAGATAAGTCAGTTTCTTATGGATTTTCTCTCATGCTGAAGCTTTCGAAGCTCACCCTTCTTGTCAAATCAGAGGTATCTTCTCATTACAAACAACTGTTTAATAACAAGGTGCAGGTTTTATTTATTTAATTTGCGCCGTACCTTTTGGAAATTTAGTTAAGTGCGGATGCCATGCTCGCCCTCAATCGAGGAATTAAGAATGTGAATGTACGAGTTGAAGACACCCAGATTTGGAAAAAATGGAACATTTAATAGAAACTCGACATTTTGGAAAACTAAAAACTTCCTGTTCTATGATTGTCGGAATTTGGTGGAGTAAAGCATACACACACAATACATGTTGTAAATAAATGATTGTGTAAAGAATGTACAAATCAAACTTGCCCAAGGATTATGACGATTAAGAGGACTTTCTGCTGTTTACTTGTCAGAATTTAATTAGTAAAATATGAACTTGTTTAGGTGATGGTGATGGTAAAACATAATCTGACAAAACTTACAACTACATTTAAAGAAGTTCATTAATTATCTATATATATAAAAAATGTTACGTTCTTTCAAACATTACTAAATTATTAAAAGGCAAGGTCAAAAATTAAATACATTCACAAATTCGTGTACACCATATTATTTGCATCATTTGCAAAATGAAAATGAGCATGGCTAAACGAGTTCAAGTCCAACCGGAAGCTGTCTTCTCTTTCTTGACTAATTTCATTTTTCTCTACTCGTTTCGACAACCTGAAAAACAAACGCCTGTTAACACCTTTCACATTGAATGAAACCAAACCAAACCAGATAATATGTACAACTATTAAAAATACCTGAGTAACGGCAAGATCGTAGGCTACCAGGGCAAGAATGAAAGCGGCAATTATTCGGCATGTCGGACATGGACACGAAGTACACTGGAGTTCCCATTGTAAAGTAAACCCGATGTAAAATATTTTGTTTAAATAAATAAAATGGAATGTAAAATTATATGATATAACCAACGTACGTAGAAATATTAGCAAGAAAAATTAAAAATCATTGACAATAATCCAGATTTAAGATAGCCCCTGATATTTTGATCAGCTCACCCACGTGTACAGATGGCATGCTTGGGTTTGGAGGAGAAGTTTTAGTTCCAGTTATTTTGTGCAAAGTCAAAATATAGCCGACTTTTCTAGTGACAGGGAATTTGTAGAGAATAGTCGAAAGATTTAAGGATTTCTCTCTGTTCGAAATTAAATTATTTTGTGTAGGTTTCTACTTCCGTATTAAATAAACCAGTCGACAGACGTGTCAAAAAATTGTTATGCTTTGTAAAATGTTTTTCGGCCAGACGATCAAGATGCACAGTGAGCTTGCCTGGCTTTGGAGGGGATGCAGATGTATGGCGTCCAATTATTTTGTGCAAAGTCAGAATATAGCCGTCCATTGTGGTGACTGTGTGCATGGTTAGAAAATATCCGTACGATTAATTAATTTCTTTCTGTTCAAAATTTTTTTGCGAGGATTTTTGATTTTTTCGTATGTTTGCAATGAATGGATGAATATCTAATTTACTGTGGATTTACCTTGGTCTGGAATGAGCTTTAGCAGCTCTTACTTCCTCTGTGCAGTCATAAAGCAAACAGCTTTTGTGGAAATTCGGTGGGATTGGTATTTTTCGCGGACATGGAGAAACGTATGATATTTCACGGAATGAGTGTGAGCGTTTGATTAAAAGTTAAATTTCCGATTGCAAAACCTGCATCAATGGTTTTTGCATACATCCAATTTGCTGTTTTTTCTTGAAAACTTTGATGTCCCCATCGAGATATTTCATTAATGTGGACAATCTCATTCCAATGTTTTTCAATGATATGAGTTCGCAGCACATTTCTGTACTCACTATTTTCTGACATGCACAACACTTCAAATTTTTATCATCCACAATTTTTTTCTTACAGTAGGAATAGCTTTTTCCAACTGGTCCTGACTGAGTGGTGTGAGAAGGCAACTGTTTTGAAAAATGGAGAAATGACTGGTGATCAATGGAATGACGGTATGCATTCCCCGACTGGCGGAACACCTTGTTGCAGAATTTACAGGTGGATTTTCCTCTCTGGCCAGTATTTTCAGAATGATGTAGTGAAGTTTTCCCTTTTTTCATTTCCTTATCAATCACTGATTTAATTTGCTTCATGTCCAAACCAATTATTGTCTCATCAACGGTCGCACTTTGAACCTAAGTCAGGTTGATGCTTGTAAAAAACAATTTTATCTTGATTTGTTATAAAATACAGAATATATCTGTATATATACGTAGTCCAATCGAATGACTGTAGTCAGTAAATAAGTTTAGTTTGAAAAAAAAATTGTGCATACATTTAGTCATCATTTTATTCCTCCATTTTTTTTTCACTTCAGCAACTAATCTAGTAAATGTTTTACACTTAACATATATGATGCTCAGAGAAAGGGCTCATTTTTTATGGTCATCCGTATCATCTCCAAGAAGCTAACGATAAGTGAATGCAAGTGAATGAAGTGGAAAGTTTGACTTTTTAGCCGACCTTATATCTATAAATTTATGTGAAAAGTTGGCCATCTGGGTTCCACCTATCCCTCACGAGCGAATCAGTGAAAAGATTTCATTTACGATAATATTGACAAGTATGCAACTTATAGTAGTTTATTGCCTTGGTCTGGAATCTAGATGCATCCGGATCAGCTCTTACGTCTGCTGTGCACTTGTTTAAATCGTTTGACTATTCTGTGGGATTGGGATTTGTTGAAGAACTAGTTTTAACCAGTTTCGAAACAGGATCACCTGCACCTCCGCTGCTGAGGAAATGCTACAAAGTAACACAAGAGGAAAATTTTATGGTGAGGTAGGATTCATCAAAAAGGCAAAAATGTTGTCCGTTCGTTGTTGTTTATATAGCTGAATTTAGCCTGATAGAATGTTGACTCTTTTGCTTGTTTAATCATTTTAAAATGCGAAAAGGTCAAAGTAAAGCTGTAAAATACGGTTAAAGCCCACAAAAATTATGTATGGGTGTAGTGCTTGGATAGGTAAGATGTTATAAGTAGCAATCTTTTGTGGGGGTTTCCCCTTTTTCTGTCCTTTCTCGACCTATTTAGTTTTATTGCCCGTGAAGGGTTTCTTTTGCCTTTCCTGAAGAGCAGATACTTTATTTATGATTTTAGAATGAAGAGTGTGTGTGACCACATTGTCGTAGGTCTACACTCATGTACCTTACAATACAGTATAACCTAAACCTCTAACATTAGAACTGTACAAAAATATTTGTGGTCCTTATTTATTGCTCACGGTGTCCAAAATATTTTGATTTGACCCTCTTTCAGCAACAGCAAATAATACAAAATATACTTTAAGTAAAAGATGCTACGAGAAGGGGTTCGTTCACCCGTTCACGGTCATTATTCTTGTCCCTACCTTTTCCACAAGGCTGGCAACTTTTTTGTGAGTAAACACAGCAACTTCAATATCTTTAATCTATCGAGGCTGACCAAAAGAAAATGAACCCTTAGCCCAGAGCACTGTGATCACATTCGTCATGGACGAGATTGAAATATCATCCTCAGTCAGAAAAATGCCTTCTGTACAAACGGTTCTCGCACAATCCTGTTCAATCGTTCAAACTTGATTTGCAAGTCAGTTTGGGAAAAAGCAGTAAGTCTTAGACTGTTTTGAAAATATTGAAAACTTGAAAATTCCTCAAATAACCCTCAAATTAGGACAATGGCAGAATGGGAAAAGGGCAGGAATCCGCTTTTAAATGAATTGGTAAAAAATAGTTTTAAAATATGCGATTTTCATAGCCAATGTTAGCGTGTCATTAGTTATGATCAACAACACTCTGAAGTATACTATGACGTACTTAATCGATTTTCTGAAAGTTTTAATACATTTATTTTGTGCACAGGTGATTGAGAATATTTCCAAGTACTTGAGCTTGAAGGACTTAAAAGTATGCCGACGATTGAACCACCTTTGGAAGAAAACAACAAACAAAACATTTTTGAATCGATGCCCTCCCGTTACTCTAACGAACTACCCCACTCGATCCGCTGTCTCTTCCCATGAAAATTTTAAATATACTATGCCGATTTTACAATTTATGAAAATTTATTCTGATTCCAGTCACCGTCGCCCTCATCCACTTGCGCAACTTATAAGTCAGTATCGCAATTTTTATGTAGTTGATCTTACTGAAAAGTGTATCCCCATATTTTACAACTTTATGACTCAGCTCGGACCTCAGATGGCATTCTTGAAATTGATAACTGTTCGCGTGTTAAGGAACACACAAGATTTTGTGGATATAACTGTTAATTATGAAGTATGGCTAACAATTATTTAACAATTATTCTCTTCTAGTGTATTTTTCAAATGTTTAACGTCTGACCGTGCAGCTAGTCCTAACTATTACAATATAGCTTTTGGTAGTTTCAACAACCAACTGTGCTTTAGAAAAATGTGGAAATGCATGCTGGTGCATGGAAGGAAGGACGGAAAGCTATATCCTGTATGCTTTTGGGGGAAACGGGGAATGTTTTGTTGCAATGTATTGTATACAGTGGAATTTTTAATTTTGGTGTATTCACCACAATGATGAAATGCTAATGCAGGATTCCCATCTTCATTTAATTCCTTACGGTTGATCCTTTATAAATTTACAATTGCACGTCATTCAATATTTGTTATATGCTACTCATCTGCATATTATATGTACTTGATTTCTCATGAATCGTGATTACTCAGATATGTGGTTCGTCATTCACCCTATATTTTCCAAGAAGCTTAAAGCAACTTCATTACCCCTAATTATTGAGCAAGAGCAAATTTTGAGCACATCATGAATGAGATATCCCTCCTCAGTAAAACAGTTCTTGGCATCACGTACGTGTTAATTCGTTTAGATTTGCTTTCGAGATCGTGGGATTGTGACGTGATAGGGTGATTGATGAATGGAGGTAGTAGTACACTGGATCAGCTAAGGCAATGCTTGATATAGGAAATAAAGTGTGATCATGATCAGAGATATTTAAGAAATGAACTGATCGGAGGACCAAGTATCCTTAGCATTTATATCTTTAATGCATAATCAATGCATCACAACAAGTACAACGAGAATATTAATACGTATTGCAGCAGTCCTCCAGTTTGGAAATGTGCGATTTATGTATAATCACAAAAAATCGAAGCCTTAGCTTGTCCAGTTTTAATTATACGTCCATTGATTGATGTTCCTTCTGAGAAATACTTATTAGTGGAATTAGTGAAATTAGTGGAATAGACTTGTGCCCTCACCTCACGCTGTCCAAAATATCTCGATTCAACCAATACGCATTCGTTCCATGTTGCTGAGGTTGTTGAGATTCGTGGTTCCATCAAGGTCATTCTCCCCATCTTTTTCGTGAAGCTGAATGAATACAAAGCAACTTCATTTCATCCCCCTTACATATTTTGAGCAAGAGCAAAAGATGGGTAGATCAGATCATTGACGAGATATTGCTAGGCTCGGTTATGCACCTGTTATGATTTTACTAGATGGAAATAAATCTCTAGAGCAGAAAGACTGTACGACG
>JAHZNA010002091.1:0-25988 GCA_027743935.1 Sinodicranocentrus sp. ZH6
AGAAAACGGATTTCAGATTCGTAATCTACGCCAAAAAGCACACTAGAACCAATATATCGTTTGGCCTGGTTTAAACTTCACCAAAACGTACTCCCTTGTTAGACAATCTCGGAAAATAAGTGGAAATGCTCTTTCAATGTAAAAAACGGAAAAAGCAGCTTATTTCATTTTTGGTCTAGTAAGTTTTCCTTGAATAGGGTACAGACATGCAGCCCACAAACTATGTCATACAATTTTTTCCCCTTTTATTTCTCTTTCTTGTGTACTAGTACTTCCATTTTGTGAGAATAATCCCGGGGATTCCGATTTGATTAGCCTTTCTTCTCTCTTTGTATTTTTGCTGATCCATGATTCCACCTTTGCAAAGATGTAATCGAATTTGTCTCGCATGCGCAGAGTTGGAGAAAGAAAGTATTACTGTAATGTTGACCAAAAATATATTATAAAATGGTACATTTCAATGCCGCCAAGTTTCATACCAAACGTCTCAAAACATGTTGCATGGGAAGGTAGCATGGCTGTATCTAGAATTTTATGATGGTGTTGATAAAATATGCGACCACACAAGTATAGAGACAAGGTCGCCCACGTGTAGGCTTAAGGATGAGGAAGTCTTTAGAGAATTTCTTAAATCCAATAATATGACTTACAAATGACAGGGCCGATAAGTAGTAAAGTAACGCAACAAATTCTAGGTTTTATTTTCCAAATCTTTTTCCACTTTTCCTCAATAATTCATCGAAAACTTGTTTTCCCATATAAAGTATTTGATGCTTTATAATATCCGACTTTTATGGATTTTTCTCTTCCCCCTTGTCATAAAGTTAGACAAGTTGAATGACGCAAGGATGAGTCGGCATTTTCCGCTGGATATGCTTGCATTTTTCATTCGAACAAAACACTCCATTCATTTAAAAGCAAATTGCCCCTTAATTCGGTATAAAGCGTGTTATAGCAAGTTGTCGCTTCACTGAACATGATGAGTTGATGACAAACAATTTATTGCGTCACAATCACCAACTGGAATGGCAACACACGTACACAAAAATGGAAAGTGTTTCCCCACCAATGTAAAAAGTAAGTGATGAGGTGTTACTAGAAAAAAATGTATAATCCCCACGTAACACTTATATATTGACTACGTGAAAGGGATTTGATGAAAAACTCGTTTTGCACGATCAGCCTCCCCTCGCTTTTGTCCTTTTACAATGTCTACATTATATGTACATACGCATACATACGCACAACCATTTTCCGATCGAGATTATATTATTGTAATCAGATAATGGATTTAGTCTTTATGCCTCTGCCTGCTCACTGTATGCAAGGCGTGTTACAAAGTGATCCTATCATTTCCATTGATTTCCTTAACGAAGCGAAACGACCAAGGGAGTTTTACGACACGAGACACAAAGAACACACACGTGTGTGCAACTAATATTATTAATAATACTTCATCCAACATGGCAATAATAACAAAGCTGGAGTCAGTTTACGAATCATAATGTCGTATTACCTAGAAAATTACATTTCCTCAAAGTTCCAGCGAAAGTTAGTTGCTAGCGCGCGTGTGGTGTGCTAAACTCCAACTATGTATTGCAAAGGGACTGCCCACGAAAATGTATTCTTCAGGAAATTGGAGTCTAGCGTGAAGTGGTGACTCTTATCGTATTGTATGCATGTTACCTATTATCCTCAAATATGCACTGGTAATCATTTTCCCGTTTATACAGCCTTTTAGCATTTCGTCGGCGAAATAAACAAGAAACAAAGGAGAAATATTTTGAACAAAACAAAACCACCAGGCTTGGCTATGACAAGATATGCAAGTACAATATTAGAACTTGCTTCCTACAACATTCCCTCGATTCTAACTCACCCATGGAAGTGTAATATTATTTAATGTATTTTCTTAGCGTGAAGCTTGGAAAACTAAATAAATACAAATAGCCACTAAATCCACCTAGGTATCATCGCATATTCATTATTATCCCTTTTTATGAGCTAGAACCCCCACAACTTTGTGCACTTTAGGGGAATATTTTATGCGGAGGAGTGTGTACATTTCACATCACCACATTGGCTCCGTAGGGTCTGGTAGAAATGCCTTTTTAAATAGTGATACAAGCTCTATAATGGAATCTCCTTTGGTGTCGTTACTTACTAGTTAAAATAAGGAGAAGAGTAGTGAATATGCATGAATGAATATTCGAATAAAGTGCATTTTTAACTTCTTTTTTTATCTTTTCTGAAATATTATACCTGGCGAACATGATATACATAAGCATGGAATGCTATGATATCTCCAGGTTTTTTTACAGTAAGAGGATAAAATGTCCACAAACGATATTAACGACAAACATCCAACCACTCGAGAAGCACTACCGGTTGGCTTCACTTGTTAGGTAAATTACAAGCTTGGTCGACAGTCGACTGTCACCACTTGTGTCATCCTGGGTGAAGTTGAAGTTCTCTTTGGTGAATCCTTCATAGTGAAAAAGGGAATATTTAAAGGTTTCATCACTCATGTTCCACACGCAAGGAGACTGTACGTGCAAAGAGTAAAGCTCCATTACTCTGACACAAAATGTCCTTCATGGAAATTTATCAAAGTGGAGAGACAGATCGATTTTTATTAGGAAGGCTTGTACAAGAGGACAATGTAACTTGGTTTTATACCAAACGCACATCCTTTGGCAAGTTCAAGAGGAGCATTATTGTTTGTGAAAGGGTTTACCACACTTCTTGAGTCAACATGTAGAATTCATAATTCAATAATTCCATGACCCGCTGTTGCTACTCCGGAAAGGCGAGTTTCTCCTCTAGCATTAAATTATACATCGGTAGGATACAAAATGTGTATTTTTGGTATGGATGCAATTCAATTGCATCTAGTACGTGTCCATGCATTCAAGTTGTTCCCAGAACAAGTAATAATGTTAACTACCTCACGCATTGCATGATGTGAAGTCCATGAACACCCCAGCGTTGGATTCCCTGAACAAAATTCATAAAACCCCTATAGCTCAAAACTCAACTCTACACGATATATTTTTAGAATAAACAATTTAGTTTTTTCCTTATGCAAGAAAAACCCAACGCACACCGCCATTTCCAATCAGGAAACATGTCACGTTCTAAAAACTCAATTTTACAACAGTAATTACAATGCTAATGACAGGCCCAATGGTCAGTTAAAAAACTTAAACTTTCATTCCTTCCATACAACGATAGTTTTTTATGTTCACATGTTGTTTCTATTTCTGGATGCAATCCCATATTTAACATCTCAGTAGGCACTTCTCAAACAAAAAATATCACACAAAAGAGTTCTCAGATGAAATGGCCCATGAGGAAATTACGAACACAAACGACTTCTACTCCGTATATTTTTTTGTGTGCAAAGGTAAACATTGAATATTGCTTCGATCCCCTTCTTGTGCACGATAACATTTCAGCTTTGCCTCGTTGGCTCCATAATACCTTTATTACATCAAGGTGGTCATCTCCCCTAAAACGATTGGTGTGGAAGGCTCGTTGAACTCTTTTCTTTAAAGAGTAGCCATTCAGCCCCAAAACCTCAAAGAGCTTCAGCTGGTCATATGAAATGAAGGGAAAATTCGAATGTTTCTTGGAAAAAAAACTCTTTCCGGTCATTGAATTTCTCCAGTCAAATAGGCAAAAAAGGAACGTCATAACATTACGCACGTTTATTTTCTATGCTTTCGTTAGCGGCTAACCTTTTTTATGCTGTAAAAGAAAATGGAAATTATAGGTTCCGTTCTACATATATTTACAAGAAGAGAAACTATGTTTATTCCGTGAATGATAAACGTATACTTATAACCTCCCTTTTGTTCCCCATCTTCCCTCTTTTCCTCTTTCCCCTTTTCTTTTATCTATAAAGAGTGCTTCTGGAAAAGGAAGAACTAGAACAACTTTTTTCTCTATATTGCATTGCTCTCTCTCTCTCTTTGCTGTTGTTGAATGGTTTATTGTTTTCATTTGCGAACCAAGTACGCACTAAAGGGACAAAACGGTCGATGAGCATGAAATGGAAAAGCATGCTGAATGAGAGGAGCATACTAAAAATAAAACTTTTTTCCCATCACATTTTCGCACTATCCTCAAACTACCACGAATTGTTCCTCTCTTTGATCCATTTCTATGGAGTATTTGTACCTAGAGTAAATGAATTTTCTCCTTCCATTAGAGAAAAATACAGAGAAAGAAATACAGAGTAAATGTAGCATTGTGAATTGTGTTTTCATCTCATTCAGAAGAAAAAATCTTATGTGCCGTAGAGCATTCATAAGATGTTATACAAAGAAAGCTGCTCTCTGCGCTATTTTTCTATTCTAAAAGTTTTTTTTCATGAAGAATGCCTTCCAACCAGAGAGAAAAAAATGCCCCTAGCTCACCTTTTCATCCACACTTGAGAAATTCTTGGACACACTTTTTGCTCTTTAAGGTCCCTTTCTTTTTGGGAGAAGTGCAAAAAACAATACACAAGGAAAGTTAATTTACTTAGCTATATCGCCGGATGTACAATGTTGAGTTGGGAGAATAACACTTGAATGTAAGTGAAAGAGGAGGAGGAAAAAAGAGGATCAAACGGAATGATTTTTTTTGTTTGTGGGGATACAAGTGGACTCGTTTTTTCCTGCCCCCTCTAGCCATTCGGTCAGTCAGCTTCTAATTGAATCTTGTGATATAGTATCTTGAGGAGTCATTTTACTTCAAACTGTGCACTTTTTTTATCACCCAGATATCCCTAACCCTTTTGTTGTAAGCCTAGCAATAAAATGTTGAGTGTAATGCAAGACGCATTAAAAATCGATATCTTTACAATGCAAGCAGTGCACCCGAAGCAAGTTTTAGCAGGGGAAGTAGCTAAAAGTGGGGAGGAAAACAATGAAAAAAAATAAATTTTTTTTTGAAAAAAAGGGCATTCCTAGTGACCAAATCTTCCCCACCGCACATACCCTATCAACTGTAGCATCTCACTATAACTGTTTTTGTAGTTTTTGCGTGGAAAAGCGATTTCGTAAAGGGGATCGAGCTAAAATGATTTCCCCTTTACTTTTTTTTATCCCCTGTTCTTTATCTGTCCTCTTTTCTTCAAGCCAGAGGGGCAGTCATAAAAAGTAAGTGAACGTGGAAAATTGATTTCCTCCCTGGGAACATCTCACACAAACTACAACAAACCTTATCTTTATTTTATTTTTTTTATAATACGATCACGTACTAATATATTTTGAATTTAACGATTTCCCATTACCCAAACGCGAGAAAATTGAAAGGGGTCTGTTTCCCTCCGTCTCACAGTGGAAACTTGTATGGAAAAAAGCGGAATAAACATACGCATCTGAAAAATGCGTCCATTGAATTGAACACACACGCCACACCATGGCCAATGAATACTTTCTCTCTCCTGCCAATCCCATTGATGCTCCTTCATCCATCGAAAATAGGGAAAAAAGGAGATGTCATTTCAAGGGAAAAATCTAATTTTAACCGATCTCATATCGAGACGCAATGAATTTATTTTGAGTGTAACCCCATCGAAAAAAGAAAAATCCACCCGGACCTGAATAGAATTCGAAGAGATAGAAAAAAAGCCACCCTTTTTCTTTTCTTCCCCTCAAACAACATTTACTGATTTGCCTTCTTCCTCCTCTTTCCTCTCCTCTCTTTCCTTCCTTAATGGTCACAAGAAGTCAAGGCAAATTATTTGACACTTTGGTTCGCATATCATCATCATCACCATCTATCTCTTGAAGTGAGTGAATGTGCCTCTGTACTCCTTTCCCCTAACATCCCATCAGTTCAATTGATATTTCCTCCAGAGTAAGCAGAAAAATGCTTGTCTGCATGCGTGCATCTTGCTACCCACTTCCCCTCAATTCTTTCACTGTGTTACATCCACCCACTACTTTTACCGTACATGATTCTCTCTCTCTCTCAAAAAAAAAAGAAATGTTCTTGATCTGCTGATCCCTAATACAATTTTTTCTTTTTCTTTTACACTCACACACACTCTCGTATTTTTCCTCCAGCTATAGCACTGCAGTAGTACATTGCAGCTCGCCTCTAACTATTCTTCTACTCAAGTCAACCCCTGCGCATCATTCCGTCAAATCGCTATTCTTCACTCTGATAAAATCCACTTACTATTTTCCCTTCCTTAGAGGAAAAGCATCAAGGCGGGAGGAGCTCACAAAGAGAGAGTGGTTTCGTGGAGTAATGTAATGCGATGTGACGACTCCTCGCTGACTTTCCCTTTCTTATCAAAGGTACTTATACAGAGATGGTAGAGATATGATGAGCGAGATGTTCTCCAGCTTTGTGGAAGTAGTTGCAGTCGTACACATTTTTTGAAAAACCATCCTAGAAAAAAATATCACATAGTGTGTCACAGATATCATCTAATATCACCTAATATCATTCATCCGGGAAAAAGTGAGTTTTTTTAAAACTCATGCAAGCCTATTTTGACTACAGTGGTTTTCCTTGAAGTCAAGAAGAAGCATAACTAAGGAGGATTGTTGGTGGATTGTACTTGGAATTTTATATTAAGAATGAATATACATTTTTTATAAAGTAGCAAAAGGTCCTCATCATGACTGCTTGCATGAATACAATTTTTTTTCATCTCGAGTCGCCTCATCTTTTCCTCTCTGCAAACGTCTGAGAAATGCTTTGAAATACGAGAAAGAAAGTAAGCGACCAAGCACAAAAAATGAAAGTACCACCGACTGAGGTTATCATTGAGATAAGTTTTTTCAAGTGTGTTTCTCCTCCTCCATGCTTGGATACTTTTATTTCTCATGTATACTTGTATTCCTTCCATGGGAGAATAAGGAGACAGACTCAACATGCAAAGTAATAATATACCCTGTGGCAATTTTTTTTTCTTTAGATTTTTTTCCTCTTTGACAAAAATATCTTTCTCCTTATTTTCTTCCCGCTTGGCTCGCCCTCCTGGATCTAAATTTTCACTGCGTGGAGAAATTGTAAAAGGAGCTTAGAGCTTACATCATAATATCATGAGGCATCGCCAACAGTTGATAAAAAATGAAATCAAATAACACGTAAGCATCATCACATGATGCTCTTCTCTATTCTTTAAGATTTTTCGTGAAAATATACAAGAATTTTTATTTTTTCTCCAGGAAAAAAGTATCATGCTTCATGTCGTTTTTTCTCACCACTCGTTGGGCCAATATAAGTTACACAGGGTGGAAAGGGACTAACTGAATAAAAAAAGGTATGGTTATGTCGTTTTATACATGAAAAAAACTCAGTTGTGTACATGAAAATGAGAAAATGAAAAATCTGTATTCATACACACACACACCCACCTACATAATATGTACGTGTGAAAGAGAGAGAGAGAGAAAGCCAAAGTCTAAACTCATGCATATGTACACTTCTTCCTTTGCATTCTTTTCCGATTTGTGCTCACCATCATGACGCCTTGTGTGAGAAAAGAAGGTAACCCATGTATTATTACAAACTATACAAAAATAAATTCCTCTCTGTGGAAACTCTCTTGCTCTCATGTGCGGTTACAGTTTTTCCCGGCTTTCTCCCTTTTCTCTCTTCTTCCTTCCTCCTTTTGCAACGCTTGGGAATAGGATAATGTGATGCAGGAGGTGCCCCTGCCATCATATTTGTGAAGATTCAATGCAAAATCTATGAAGCCTTGTCCCAAAGGAGGCATAACTCAACGTGCTAAGATTTTTCACCAGACTGCTCAAAAATTTAACAAGCCCTACCCTACCTTGTAGGGATACAGTTTAACCATAGCGTGTAACTTCAAGAGAAAAGAAAAAAAGGTTCTGCAAACTTCCATTTTTCATAAAAAAAATACTGAGGAAAACATACATGAGAAAAAAAGTGCTGGAGAATGTCACTCGCTTGACTTGAACGTTGTTAAGGAACTAACATTTCTGGAAAACCCATCCAAAAGTCAAATTGTGTGAGGTTTCTTTCTTCCCAGTTAACTTTCTTTAGTGATAACGGGCCATTGAAAAAGTCAACGTTTGTTTTCCACCATTTTTCTCATCCATGCATATGCAGAGCCTTTCTCCTTACTAGATACAATGGCAGAATGAAAGGCCAGCGTGAGAGACTCTGATGAATGGGCAAGTCGATTTCCTTTCCTTGGTTTTTTTCCTTGACAAAACACACACATGATGAATTCACTCTTGGATTCAATGACACAAGCGAGAGAGGCTAGAATAAAACGCATGTCATTCCAGTGCAAGTCATTTCCTGAGAAATGAGCGAATTCTTCATTTGGAGTGATTTTCCCAAGGAAAACTGGCTAACAATATAATTTTTATAAAAAGAATCCCAGTTTCTCGTGTAAGGCTTTTTCCTACATGAATATGCATTAAAGGTTATCATACCGTGCATGACATCGAGGTAAGTTCATTTTTTCCAAGAAAAAGAAAAAAATGCTTTTGACAACTTCAACCCCTTTTTTTCAATCTATTCAATAAATCCATCAATTTCTGATTCTCTGAGGTCTTTCTAAAGAAACACCTTTACAGTGAGTGAGCTTCAGCATTTTTGTGTGTTGTGTGATGTGACTGACTGGTAGAGCCAGATGGATGAATGGTATATATACAGCTTATGGAGTAGGATATAGCTAACCCATGCAATTCTATTTTCTCTTGGATTTCTTTTCTCTTCCTTTTTGTCGATAAACGTGATAGAAATCCCCATTGGAAGTGTGTTTGGTTCGCCGCGTCCATTTTATTAGTATTGCTATTTGGAAGTCGACTAAGTCCAGGTACACACGAGAGGAAGAGAAAGAGGAAGCAATTTAATGTGTAAACTCCAATCTAAAAGTCCACCATAATATCGCAATCTGTGCACGTGCAACGTGCAAAAAGTCGCGAAATTAGTTACTCCGGTGGTGCTTGTGATGTGAGAGCGGTGGAGTATATATGCGACTTATAGTTTTTCTTTACCTCCCCGCCAACAACTTTGCTTCAACTCCATGCTCTATTTCTCATTTTGCTTAGCCTCCTGGCGTACTCGGGAATGGCATGAAATGGAATGCCACACTGGCACACGGCACCTGATGTTCTCTCAAAATTGAGCGATACTCCACATTTTCCTTCTGATCTTTTCTCTCTGTGTTTTCTTCTCCTCAAGCAAAAATTTTCTTTTTTGCTCTTTTTTTTCTTTCTCTTTCCTGCCACCATCCACTACCCACTTCATTTTGGCATTTGCTTCTATACATTGTAATGCCTACTTTAGGTCAATAAAGAGGACACTGAGGGAGAGAAGGGAGCATCGAATGATAAAAGAAGAACATGGCTAGAGAATAAATATCGAAACAAAGTTACTCCACGGCTTCACATTAGTGAGGTGGTGTGGTACGCGCTCTCGTCCTCTTTCTATCCCACCATTACCGACTTGACTAGACTGGACTAGAGGAAGAGTCTAGAGGCGAAAAAGTATATGGTTTTATGTATGACGTGCCATTAGAAAATGGACAGATATGCACTGCCCTATACTAACATACATTCGCAATCAACTCACTCGTTGACTGACTGACCTAACTATCTGTATTCACAAGACATAACAAAACAGTTCTCTCCGGACGATTGGGAATCGCAGAGCGTCACTAGTCATGTCAAACATGGCACAAATCTTCTCATGACAAACCATGTAAAACTACGCGATATATCTACAAGTCTGGGAACGTAGATAGAGGGAATGTCACCCAAAAACAAACTGGGGTAGTCAGTCCTACATTTTTTTCCGTTAGACGGATGTACATTTTTTGTATTGGTATTTCCCACTTAATCTATCCCTTACTTCCGTTGTCGTCAAGCTTAGCTATCCTACCTTTTTGGAGGGAGTTTTCATCAAAAAGAAAACTAAGCATTCATGCATGAAGGGACACGTTTTGCTTTTGCTTGTAAAGCAAGAGGGAATGAAAGCGAAGGAAGAATTTGTATTCTATCAACATCTCTAAAAATCCAAGCTGAAGCACAATGCTGGGAGATGAAAAAAAATGGAAAAAGCATGAAATAGGTAGCAAAGAAAAACAAGGAGAAAATATATAAAAAAAAAGATTTCAATCGTTATTCCGCTTCGTCTTTGCCACCAACAAAATGTGAGAATAAGTATTCCAACATGAGAACGTCAGAAGGAGGAAAACAAAGGTGAACTATTATAAGGGAGGTTCTTGAGATAAGCATGTTGTCCAATTTACGTACGTATATTTTGATGTGATAATGTTATAAAATGCTCATTTTACGTAATGCATTTCTCTCTCTAATTTGCTAATTGCTTTATCACCATGTTAAGTTTTTTTCTCTGCCGGTGGTCATGTGCCTACCTAATTTTATAAAAAGCACCTTGATCTACTTTTCCTCCAAATCACATAATTATCAGTCTGCTATATTCGAGTATGATACAACGGAAGACAAGAATAGCATGCAATATCCGAGTGCATGCTAACTGATTGCTGATATAGAGATTAAATGCTGACCTATATATATGTGAATTAACATGGATAACACATTTCCTCGATAACCCAGCATCCCAGAGAGGATAAGGGGAAAGTGTTTTGTAATTAAATAAAGAGGATGGATGGCTCCTTCCTGTAAATAAATAACGTTTTGCTCACTGGCAAAATTAGGGATGGATACATTGCCACAGGATATTTCACTTAAATTGTCCCCCACCCCAGAATCCCTAAAAGTCAAGCATATATAGCCGGGATGAAATGAGAAAGAGCAAGAGTGAAAGATTGGAGAAGACCTACATAACATCAATTTCCGCCAGCAAAAACCAGGCTTATTTTCATTTCTGTGACTAGAGGCACTATATATCCTTTAAGAGAGTAGGGTCTATACTTAGCAACTTTTTTTGTTTCGTAGCCACTGGATGGAACGTGGTTTTATGCACATTGCCTTTTAAATGTAATTGCACGTTGCAAACTCGAGTTTACAAGAGGAAACCCTGGAAAACCCTGGCGGGAACACTTTGATTGCGAAACAACTTCCGAAATTACTTTTCACAGTTGAACTCTCAAAAATATCTCACCGCCATTTTGTTCACTGTCTTGTAACTAACTCATGTGCTTTTTAGAGATGAGGGATGATGATACTTCAATCAAAGAGGGAATTTTACTAGGGAAAGGAGCCAAAAAAGCTAATATCTATTAACTTGCTTCCTCCTTCTATAGCGATTCAATAGCAAAGATTAATTCCTGATTAAAATCAATACCATCATTACAACATCTTCAATCAATTCTTGCTACATAAATTGAATATCCGTATATTTAGCCAAAAACTGAGAAAACTTTTGCTTGGAGGGGAAGCCAACGAAAGAGTAATCAATTTTTGAGAATGGTTATAATACTATATTTTTCTTTCATTTTTTAACTTTTCCTGCTCACTTTGTCTTTTTTTATCAGGTCTGGGTGTGGGTCTCCATTTACGCCTATAACTTGCTATCCGACTGTCTCGGGTAAAAGTTTTTTCTCGTTTAGTCTTTTCTAGACTTTTTTCTGTGAGATGTGTTTAGTTTCATCCATTCTCGGATATTACTGAGGGAGAAATGAAACCCATTAGAAATGAAGATACTTTTGCACTTTTATCTTTTACGAGCTCTTATTTTCACCAGGCGAGCTAACAACTCTGTACTTTAGGTTTTCATGGAAGAAGCCAAGGACACTGTTGGGAAAAACATGGGCTATGTTATATGACTATCCTACAGGCAAACTGTGTCCAATATTCTACAAATTTTCCACATATTGTGTTGAATGCTCCAACTCATATCAAATATCGTGAGTGGAATTTACTTTTTGTTTTCATCCTGTATTCCAATTTTCTTCTCCCAGGAAAGAAGAAGCACTCTCAATCTCTCTATTCCAGTTGGGTAGTTTCCTTTCCCCGGAATACTTTTAATTTTTAGAAATGTTCATAAAGATAAAAGAAAAAAAGTAGATACATCATCTATATGGGATATAACTGTAGTCAAGAGTTGTTCATTTAAATCAAGACTTTAAGGAAAAAACTCCTTCCGCATTTTTCCTCCATTATTGTATAGATCTTTACATCAATTTCGAAAAATATGGCAAGCATCCCCCACATTCATCACGTCAGTCGACTCAAGAGAGAGAAATAGAGGCTTTTCTTCCTCTCGCTAGTTTTCTCTTTCAAAAAATGCAAGCAAACCATTGTGATATATCTAACCGAAGGAAAAAATTTCCAAATTGATTGTGCAAAAAGGACTCTTCCATCTCTCCCACGTTCACCAGCAGTTTAGAAAGAGAAAAGGATTGAGGAGAAAAAAAGAGATAAAAACAGGAAGGCCATATTTCCTCCTTTCTCTATGCTCGTCGACGATCGAAAAACTTGCCAATGATATATGGATCTTGGGTAAACGTAACATTTGTTCTTGAATGTCAGCAATCCACAATGGAAGTGGGTCGGTCGGTTGGGTTCCTCTCTCTTTCCTCGACGGCCTTTTAATACATAACTACTCTTCTTACAAGACCACCACCGCCGTCACCACAGCACACATACACATACTCCTTCCTATTATTTCAGCTCTTTACAACTTTCTCTTTTTCCCAAGCTCAAATCCCATTTTCTCGAGGATATTCCATTTTGCAGAGGCTCCCTGCAAGAATTTTTATATTGCTATTGTTATTATGTGAATTCTGCAAAAGGAGGAGGAGGAGGGAACAGACTGTTTGAGAAAGAATTTTTTCCAATCTCATATCTTTACACAAAGTCATATTATCTATATATATGAGTATAATATTAATGGATTAGACAGATCCTCCTAATAATAATAATGCTAGTGACGGTAATAATAAGAGTACACACATAAAGCCCTCTTGTCTAAATGATAGTTTTCCATTTCATTTTCTCTGAATCCTGCTCCCGTGTTCTGGACCGAGTCTGGATGGGCCTTACTGGGCTGGTGAGCAGTAAAAAAATATCCCTAACATCACTTTTTCCCTTTCGCTCCCCTCAACCATTTATAATTGTAATATATTATCAGTGCATCAGCTCCACCAAGCAAATTTTTTTCTCTGCTACATTTATTAACCTCATTTAGGCGGCTCATATGGGGGAGGGCTGACTCTTGAAAATTGGAGTGAGCCCTGTGTACTTTGTGCTATTTTCCCAGGAAATGTGAATCATTTCGTGTAAGGATAAAAGTATAGGCTCTTCAATGCCGATCTTATATAGGGCACACATATACACTTCTCATATAATAGGTCGACAGGAAGATGGGCAGTTTGGGGACAACCAAAATAAATATGAGATGGAGTGACAATACGCTTGCAAGCTTAAATACGAGAGACACGAGAGTGAAATATATCAACATGAATTTTTTATACGAGGCAGACTAATATACGGCACCACTTAAATACAGAATATATTGCCTTTTTGTTCAAACCTTGGCAGTTTTTTTCATTGACTTTTTTTATCCTCCAGACAGTTGGACATAGATGAATTAGATTATTATTATTGGAATGACAGAGATTTTATGTATTTCATCTCATTCCATTGAAAGCTGCTTCAAGCCATTATGATATTAGAGCATTAAACTAGAACATTCTTTTTTGCTATATACAAGCATCTCTAGTCAAAAATATGACGTTTGTCAAAAAATTTAGTGATGCAGGCCAACGGCTGAAAAATAACAAGGGATTTTGCTCTTTCATGTGACAGTCTGTCTGCACTAGGTATCAAGTCAAAGTATAAGTCTAGCTCTGGAGAGAGAGAACAGAGATATGGAAAATGGATAATGAAAAGGTAGTGGAAATCTGTAAGGCACAATATGACATGACGACTATTCGTATTACGTCAGAGTAGTAGACAGAGACGGAGCCCTTTCGAATACTTGTTATTCTTCCTCCACCTCCTCTTCATCATCATTAAATCCTTGTCCTGGTTTTGAGAGAGGAAAGCTAAAATTCAATCTTGCCATGTCTTTCCATACATCGATCTTGTCGTAGGGAGAAGAAGCGTGTAATAAATATCCCATGTTTTGAAAACGATCATCATGATGAAGGAATAAATGTAAAACGCGGGAGAAGCATAGAGTCTCCGATGGTGTGTAGAGTAAATCACTTATGAATAGTATAACGTGACATGATATAATGATCGATAGACTAGATGAAGATATGGATGATGAAACTTTTTTCCTTGAATGTTCGGTTTTATGAAGAAAACAGGAGCTCCCACACACACTCATCTGTGCAGCTGCCTAGGTTGAAAAAATCTTTTTGGGAGAGAAGTGCACACACACAGACACGTTAGAAACATATATCAAGTTTGATATCCAAAACAGTCATCGAATCCACAAAACTACTTGCTACCCCACATAATATTTATATCCTTTGGGTAATACTTGAATGAAGAAACGAGATTTTGTTGACTTTTTTCCACCTCACCGACGTGATATCCTTATGCAGTTGTGATATAATGTTCCCTTGTGTGATATAGAAACTTACTTAAACCGAAAAACCTTTGTGTGATTCGTATGAACGGGAGAGTAGGCGCTTTAATACAAAAAATTGTTGGTATAGTTGGTATACTTAGGTATATCTACATCTGTTATTCATGTGGCATGAGCGAGCTCTCTTCGAGCTGGGCTGGTTTTGCTTAGGTGTGTTAAGTAAATGTAAATTTTGTGTGAGGCTTCACATATCCACGAAAAACGTCCTTTTTCCCTTTAACTCTCACCAAAAAGAGGAGGAAGAGGGAATGCAATGTTTGTTAGTGGTATTGGTGTGGTATCGGCTGTTTTGCTTTTTCCTCATCTTGTCATGTGGCACACAGGCAGAATATATTAGAGAAAAAACCTTTGCTTCCCCAATTGCTTTTACTCGCTCTCTCTCTCTCTCTCTCTCTCTATTTCCTTCTTTTCATTTTCAATTCAAGTTAAACTTCAAAGGGAAAATTCACTCTTGCCACTACAACTCCTTGTGAAGTGTGCAGGATGATGTGTGCCAACGAAACCAGGTTTTCTTCTCACTCTCTCACTCTTCCTGACTAAATCAAACTCAAAGAGACTTGCAGATGTTGATGTTGTTATTATTATTACCATACATAGTTAAAGACACTTTGGGGACTAAAGCTGGAGGGAAAGGGAAAACACATGTTGTTCTTGTCGTTTGATATAACACTTGACTAAACTTCATCCGTTCAGCACACCCAACAACTTTCTATTATACTTTTTTTATATTTGTTTTCTTTTCAAAGAGGATGTTTGGGTGTAGTAAACATTGTAAAATTTATGGGAGCCAGAGAACAAGAAAGAGTTGACAGGGTTGGAAAGTTTGTTTTCGGGGATTTTCGAGAGTGCGAAAAACTTTTCATTTTTTCATTTGGCCAGGGACCAATAACCCGCCGTCAGGATCAAAACACGCACCCAGAATGGCAGCAGTTCACTCTTTATAATATTTTCGAGTAGACATCCCACATTTACCGATATTAATAATGGGACATGATGGGGGAAAATATTGTGAGCTTGCAGCCTTAGATTCTACGAATTTCCTCTCATTTTTTTTATTATTTATTTACGATCTCATGATTAAGTGAATACAGGATGTCTTTCAAATTTAGAGCGAGCAAGTGTACACATGTGTGTGTGTGTATGAATGCTCGACTTAACAGAGTGCAACGGGCCTAGCAAACAAGAGAGCTGTGAGCTGATATGGGATCGGAGGAAAGATAAATTGGATTAAATTAAGCTCTCAATTTTCGGCATAAATAGATGAGCTTCCATAAATCATTTTCTCAAACAAGGAGTTTCTCTCCTCAAAAGCAGAGCAAGATGATGTGAACACTGGGAAGCCTAAACATTCTACTTCATGAGGGCAGGGATATTCTCCAATGTCCAAATTTATAACATGAGACTGCTTCATTTCCCCCAGTTAAGGGTTCAATTTCGCAATTTATCGATAGTGGCGCTCTACCTTATGAGAAACTTTTATGCTTTTATCCCAGAGTTGAAAGGGAAGCCGACTCTCTGTAATTTCCATATACATCCCTTTCACACAAGTAGGTAATCGTAGATTATGAATTAGATGAGAGTGGGCTTCCTGGCTAACTATGATATATATACCTTCTTGTGAGAGTGTTATACTTGCAAAAAATGTTTCTTCACACATTCTTTCCTATTATGAAAAACGAAGAGTATTCCAGCTCTGAGGATAAAATATCACATATGCTTGTCCATTAGCTTTGAGAGTTGTTAGGAGAGTAGGAGTAGAGGAAAAACTGTCAGATCAGAGTGGCGGCTTTTTGTATATCTTTACAAAATACGCTTTCACAACTACTCTTTCCGCTCCTTTCAAAGGACCACACACATACACAAGCCAAGTTGTCGGCGAAAAGCCAAGGAGTAAGTTGAGAAGAGCATGTATTATTCCAAAGTACTGCTTTACATTACTATTTGTGTATGATCAAGGAGATTAGCTTAAAATCATACCCGGTATTCATTATGCATGCACATTTATGAATATCATTGTGTACATTTTCATACCCTGCTTCTTTCATAAGCTTGCCATATTTCCTAGATTAATATTTTTCCTTTGAGAAATAACCGTAAAGCTCTCTCGTTTTCCTTTTGAATTTTCCCATGCTAAATGCATAAATACAAAATGCATAAGTGAACAATCTCTCTAAACAACTAACTAGTTATTTTCCAAACAGCCGCAAAGGATGCCAGAAGAAGACAAGAAGGCTTTATGGAAATGTCATGGACATCGTGGAAAAGTCCGGATGAAATTGAGTTGTTCCAGAGTTACATTATACGAACGAGTCATGCATACTATACTACTCCTCGTGCACACATCATCACATAGACACACTTCAGTACTTTGGTTATTGCCACAAGGAGAAAATTTTCTAGATCTGGGAAACATTATGTATATGTATTCCTATCACTCATATTATACATATGATACTATTATTATGTGTATGGGGGGAAACTGTTTCCAAACTTTTACTTTCATTTTCCTCACATGTCTTTTTTATTCATTAGGTACCATTTATATTACCTTCGGCTCTGTTCCATATTTATACAGTTGTACACCTCTCTCTCCTCTTTTATTTATGCCACTTCACTCTCTGGACTATGGACCGTGTAGAATTAAGTCTACCTGCTTTCCATAACCTTTTAGATGCTTTGAATGTGATACTTTTCCTGACATGATGGGCGGGATGATGACGGGAAAAGGAAATTTTGCTAAGAGGGGACACAAACTAATGTACTAAGGCAAGTTTTCATGTTTATTTTGTCCATGACAGCATAATATTTACAATTAGCAATTTTCCTCTCTTTCTCCCTTCAATCCAGTTTGATGAGTTACACAAAACTACCTTGTAATTATAATCTCACTTTTACACATAGCCCATTGGACAGTCCACGTAAAATAGGTGGTCACTCATTCTGCCAACAGTATTTGCACAGGAAGCGGAAAAAGTCAGTAGGAAATAATGTGGTTTCAAAATTGAACACATAAAATGACTTTTTGTTGGCACTCGTGTAATTAGCGTGGCACGCGAGAAATGCGGGAGTATACATGGGACATTATTGGTAAAAAAAAGTACTCACTTGTTTTGAGTTGAGTCTTTGAGGCGAAAATAGTTTTGAAATGCATGAGCGGACAAATGAATAGGCGGCTTTGAAAAAGTTTCAGGGGAAGTCGAAAAAGGAATGCATGCATAATGGGTGGGTTGCTACTTGGTGTGAATTTTGAGTGCTTATTTATCACTCGTTTATTGCACTGTAGGAATCGTATTGCTCCAAGGTTGTGTTAAGTATAGATGCACTTTTTTGGAATGCCGCCATTCCTACGAGCTTTGAAGTTAATAATCACAATCACGAGGAAAAGTTGAAAAACTGCATAAGGAAGAGAAGTGCAGACAAACCACCGTCACTGTAATTTGTTACGGCGTAAAAGATAAATACGGAAAAACCGAACTCAAAGGGAAACTGCGTGCCCAATTTGCATAACAATGACTTTTATTAGACGACTTCACAAACAGACTTTGAAAACGGCCTTCTCCAATCTAGGAATTTATCCTATAGGCAAATAATTACATGTAATTTCCTCTTGTTAGACAAGCCGTGTGGAGAAAATGCATTTTAGAATATTTAATGCTGATCTGGTCTCTTTTTGTCAGAGGGAAGTCGCTTTGCCCTTTGAATTGTATACAAATGGCTAATGTAATAATGATGGTGTTATGCAGGGTTGTAAAATTTTTAGGAAAGTTTTTTTACAGCTCTTTAAAGTTTATACTTCGAGTTGGGATATTCGTGGTTAGGGAGCATGTGTGATGTTGGCAGTTGGCGACCTTGGAAAGATGAAGCGTTTAACAAGATGGTCAACAATCAAATCAAGTTGAACAAGTTGTCGTTGTTGATGACGGGTGAAAAACTTTTTGATAAAGTGATCTGTGAGAAGTAAAGGAGCCTAGGGAAAAATCTGGATATTCTCACAAGCAACAATACTCCAACGTGCTTCTTTACAATTGCGTCATGAAATAAATGCATGCTTGAAATTAACAGTCTAGGTTGTAAACAGTGGGAACTCCTCCAGTTATTAGAAAGATAATCGTTATTAAGTTTTTGACGTAACCTAAGGCAAAACGTAGTTAAATAATTTAATGAACTGTAGGTAAATTGAAATTGTTGATATAAAAAAATTGTAAATGAACAAGTTGCTACTGTATAAGATTTTCCATGCAATTCTAATTGACTAAACGCCATACTGTACATTTCCTGAATAAAATGCACACATTTTAAAACAGAATTGATCATGTATGCTTAAAATACTACAGCATGGAAAAAGTCATCAATTTTTAAACAAATATTCCTCACAGTTCTCCTCCCTATACATATATTTATTAGTACATAAATTCTTGCTTTTTGCTACTACCGACGCTAATCTTCTTGTCCACAATATGGGTAAAACATGCTCTTGAATGAATATAAAAGTCGCTCCCAGTATGCATTTAAATGGTGATGAAGTGCATGCCTCGAGTTCACCAAGGAAAAAAATCTAATCTGTTTAACTTTCTTGAACGACTGCATCTGCTGGAAAATGACTATCTGTTTCTAACTCCCATCCCATTTGCTTACGACATATCTACTAAAATCTCCTGTTTTCTGCTTAAAATGCAACCGCAATTTTCATTTAACACAAAAAACAGAAGCAACTTTGATACATTTGTCACGCTTTACATCACTCCACCTATCATTTTCTTGGGTACATCCAGTAATATGAAAAGTGAAATTACATTCCACTCTTCTGCATCTACTTTACGACCACAGCTAAAGGGCTTAATGAGCTTGGATAATCTATAAAAAGTGGTCCACCAACCACTTTGTGAGCTTTACTTCAAAATCTACCTTATATTATGCAATGAACTCAAAGGGAACGTGAAAACAGGTGCTCAGGCTTGGTAATACTTTATGTATAAAACATGTTCCGCCTTTGCTTTGGTTATGAAACTGGTTCATGTCCCAACCCACCTCATTCCCTGTACAAAAACAAATGGGAGAATAAATACATTCACATAAATCAGTAGAAATGCAATGCATAAAGAATCTGTTAAAAATTCCCCGAAATGAAGTAGAAATAATACAAGCTTTACAAAATATTTCTTCTCATGTTTTTGCGATTTATGTCGTAATTGCCTGCATAGTTTTTGAAATGTTGACTTCCAGTCTTCCAGCATACTTATGAAATAAACTTTAGATTCAGGTTGCGTAAATGGCTCATCTCAAACTAAGAGTTTTTTCCCCTCATCTCATCAACATAATCTTCTCTACTGTAATTTCCAGTATGGGAGGAATAAACTTAGGATTTACAAAGCTTCCTTATTCATTTCCTTCCCGTTAGCAAGCTTCCTATAGCTGGTGAATGAAAAATAAAATGATGAAAAAGTAGAGCGGAAATATTTTTTAGACCGCAAGACGAAAGCACATAAATAAATGAAAAAGGGAGAGATTACAAATGCGCCAGTGTATAGGAGCTCACTCAGCGAGACTTGAGAGCTGAACCACGATAAGGAAAAGTGGCAGTGAATGGAACAATACTTGATCCTCTTGCAGCTCTCCCAGTTCCCAAGTTCCCATTGGAAAAGAGGCAAGGATTTTGTGACCTTTTCTTCTTGAAATGGAAAAATCAAAAGCTCTTTCCTTTTATCTCTTGCTTAGGCTCTCACTGATTTCACTCAGTTTTGTAAAAAGCACAACAGTCAAAGCTGCACTTACACATACTCCTTTGCGGGTTTTCGACCAGATGAAAAAAAAAGAAACGATGAAAAATACATATATTCTAAAAATTCCAATACAAACGACTGTTCGGGATCTGGAATCAGTCTTAAAATCCTTTCGACTGAAGGAGGGAGAAATGCAAGAGAGAGAGAAAAATCTCTGTAAATATCCAATGTACCAAGCAGTCCAAAACATACATAGATGCGGCGCCATGCCGTACTTAAATATGGATGGACTTGTGGAGATAATCTGTGTGAAAAACACAGCTTTTTATCGGGAGCGACGGCTGAGCAGAATATTGAAATGCAATTTATCACAGTCAAAAAGAAAAAGCGCACGGGAGGCAAGGACTTTTTGTGATTTTGTTTTTAGAAATTGAGAATTTACGACTGTGCTCTTCTCTCTACTTCCATATTTCACAAAGCCCGTCTTCTCCTTTTCTCCTCGAGTTTTCCAGTCTGGGAGAAAATAGAAACTTGAATAATAACCTTCGGATTGGAATTGTACGTGATTCCGTGGAGTACCCTCAGTAGTGGAAACCCCGTCCAATGTACATTTCTCACATTCATGTCAGCAACTTTGATTATTTGCATTCTCTCATATTTATTATCACAATGTTTTGGAATAACGATTCATAACGCGTTTTAGGGAATGGACTTAAGCCGGAAACTATATGGACGATTTAATTGGCTTATAAAAACCACCACGGCGAGCTCTCCTCTGAGCATTCATTAATCCTAGTTGCCTACATTTTATCCGTAATTTGTATTCATTCATTTCCTTTGTTTATACCAATTCATCCTTCTCCCCGAGAAAAGCTTTTAGTCGTAAATGAGGGGAAATCGATCTGAATTTTAAATCCCACTTGAGACCCCACAAAGCAAATTACCACTGAAATTAATCATTCCTTTCTCTCTGGAAATTCACAACAAATGTTGTACTCGAAGACTACTACTCTGTCAGTTGACAAAAACATGAAAACCAAAAAGTTATAATATGTACTTCCACTTGTTTCCAAGTTATTATTAGAATATTAGTCCTGGAAGGGTATCCCCACCAATTTTCTTTTCAAGTGTAATTAGGCAACGTTAAAAGGAATCATGCTCAAGAATTCAAAACAAGTTGGGCTTGTAAGCAGTCATTGCATTTCACTCAACTTTCCCTCATGACAACCCGGCAGGAAAATTATACTTGCTTCATTCACCATTTCACCAATTACGTCCACACACAAGCTACTAAACATTATCCTGCTCATTCATCCTCCCTCCTTTCCTCGTCACTCTTTGTCATCATCAAAGTGAGTGCTTTATCTAGTGATCCATGTGAAATATATCTTGCTCATACGTGAGGACTTACGCTCATCCTAAAATTTGCCATTGAGCTGAATCTAATGTACAGTGTATTGCTACATTTGAATAAAATGCAATTTCATTATCATATAAATAATCAAGTCAGACCATATATTTCTTCTAGTCTCGTGTAGCTCGTGACAGGCCACTTGAAACGCGTAAGTGTGCTTATGTATATTGGACACAAAAAAAGAGGAAATAATTCTTCTCCAAGATCAACACTTGAGAATGCAAGTGAGCAGTTCTCCTTCCACCACCACCGAGACCATAAAAACTGCACTCTTCCTGTGTCTTATGCACTTGTACATTTGAAAAGTTTGTACAATACAGAAAAGCAGAACTGGCGGGTGGTTGAGGAAAACATGGTGATACATGAGAGGAAGAGCACTCCACTAAAAACTTTTCATTCATCACATTACACATCTTACACATCTCTTCTCTCGCCGCTCCCTTAGCGGCACGGGCGGTGCTAAGTTGGAGAATGCCACAAGGAAAGTGATATAATAATGCATTCCTCCGAGAAGACTCACAGTAGTTTAGCTTGCTCCCGTTTCCCAAGTAATGAATCATTATTAGCCTGTGCACACCACAGCCCCGTTGACACTTCTGGACTTTACATAACTTCTCATTTCCAAGTCGACTTGGGGAGTGCAACGAAACGAGATCGAGAGGAAACTCGACGACGATGAATTGTAGGGAGAAGTGCTGGTGAATACAGAGGCTGGATATCGTTTTACAACGTACGCTTTTGCAACGGGAGACGTTAAATAAAAAATACATATGTATAATATCATTTTGCTAGTATGTAGTGTCTATGTAGATGTGTCCATATTACAATCCTTCTAATTTTCTAGTTCTAAGCTTTTCAAGCCAGGAGTTCTATGAAGATGCATTCATGTCGAGGAACCATCAGCTTAAATATGAGAAGAGCGCTGTGCTCAGATCGTAAATTCATTACAGCTTCTGAACAAGGAGGACATACAACGTTATCACTATAACTCCTTATTTTAAATGAAAAGGGAATGATGAGGAAAGGAGAAACCCTGTGGAAATGTTTGTCCTTCTTATGTAAGCACTTGTCATCCTTCCCAAATGGGAAAATTTTCCTTCTCCTCGAAAATTAAATGAGAGCAGGGTTGTGTGAGGGCCTTTCAAAAAATATACGAAATTAATTCCATGATTTTATATCAAACTAAAACAAGATGAGATTAGAAACATTTCAAATGCGCTTCCTCATCATTTACGTAAGCTCTCTATCTATTATGCTATAAGTTGTAATTTAAAAGGAACCTCTTTCCTGACGAATCCTCATATCTGCTCATAACCTACGTTGAAAATGCTAGATATTCATAAGAATACGTTTCCAAGAGGAAAGATCAAGGCGGTAAATCTGATTTACGCAATGTAGTCCCTTTTATATCTGTGTGGGATAAATGAAGAGTCTTTTTTTTGCTAATGACAAGCTGTCTCTCGTGTTCATCAAGAGCTTTACAATGTTCACAACTTCTCATTTGTTCATTTCCTATTTCTTCTCCTTTCCTTATTTCACTCTTCCGTCTTTCCTTTCATTACCCTGAAGCAGTGCATTTGTCTCTGACTCAATATGCTGTATATATAACGTCTGTGTGCACATCAAGAGTCTAGAAAATGAATAAATGTATGGGAGCGAGTAAAGCATAAAGAAAGTCTATTGTATTTCGTGATTAGATACGCATCTCATTTTAACAGTTGATTCAATTCAACCATTCACTATAGCACTACTTCTTTTTCTAGTAATGAGCCATTTCATTATATTTGTGAGTGTATAGCAAGTTGCTGAAAAAACATGAGTTAGCTGAAAACAAGTCATTTGTATTGTTCCCTTTAAATTTCCTCCGTCAAGCGCTCCTCCCTAAACATGTGAATTCATACACTTTCCAAGATTCTAATGAGCTTTCTAATGGAAATGGAAAACGCTATATAGTAAGAAATAATATACCTACAAATATATGAAAATCTTATCAGAAACACATACTTTCCTTTTCCTGGGTGCATTCCGGTCACAACAACAGAAATCCCTGCTTTCAACAGTTTTAAGGGAAAACTATATAGATTGAAACAACAAAAAATTCAAAGCAGAGGGAAAGTCAAAGGGAACATAATGAATAGGTTTTATTTATACATAAGGATTTTTGCGCCTGTTGCGAAACCTTGTACTTTCGTAGACGATGTAATATATATGCATAAAATATATAGTTTTTATATAACCTCAATGTACCTATACATATACCTACAGAAATTCGATATAGTTTTCGTCGTTCATATGTTAAAATGAACTAGGGTGTGGAAAAACAGTCTCATTTCAATTTCTTCACTTCGTTCTTCCGGTTCTTTCTCTTTTAATGAACTTTGTAAGAGCTCCTGTCAGAATCCATTTGAAAATAGGGAAAAACCAGAGAAGCCATTTTCACTCATACCACCGGGAACACCCTTCCTAATCAAAAGTGATGGTTATATATTATATTAAGTTTATGAATGTATGTTTCTACTATATAGATTTTTTCTTTTGACCTCTTTAAAAGAAAAAGTTTACAGTGATTTTTCCTCTCAAAAGAATAACTGCCAACTCTTGTTTTTTAACTTGAGAAAGTATTCTCGCTCCCGTTGAAGCACGTGATGCACTACGAGTGTAAATGACTGGAAACTTGGGTTAAGTTTGAGCACGTAGTTTTCTCCTCGAGGTGATCGATACCTTGCGTGCAATTCATGGAAATGGGTCGAGGGAAATACTTCAAAGATTAAACTATTTTAGATTACGCAAGCACAATAAAAAAAGCTCCAAAAAGACGGGTAACATTTTTGTATCTTAAGAAGCATTTGGTAATTACTATTCCGGACTGATGGTTTGACTGCCTTTTGATCTCTTAAATGTGCTCCAAGGTCACGTATTAGTTTGCAACTTCGTATTCCCTGTTTTCCTCGAGAGAAAGTTTCTTTGCAGTTGATTGCTGATAGTTTTTAGAAAATAACTTTCTCATATGTCAGTTTAGCCGTGTAAGGCGGATTATCATGCTGATGATGCAATAAGTTTTTCCGTGAACTATTTTTTCCCAGAAAAATTACTAATGTAAAACTACAAAAGCACGTTTGCAAACTGAAGTTGAAGATAAAAAGCGAAAGATGTTTGAAGTTGAGATCGTGAAATGGGTATATAAAATATTTTCAACTTTTCGCAAAAACCAGACTGGTTTCATAATAGATATGCTAATTGCATGCTTTGGATTCTTCTGTAAGATAGAATTCCAGGAACTTTGTTTTATTAAAATTGAACTTCTTGAGGCTGTGGCCAGAAAGTCAAGAGGCAGGCTTTTTTCAATTTTTAGAAAGAATTCACAAAATATTCGGGGTCAGTCTGTTAAAATTATGAGTGATAGAATAGCCAAAATAATATTCCCTATTGCCGATTATGCATAAATACATAACGGGGGGCACAAAAAATATTATGCCATTTTGCTTCATAATTAGATAAATTATAAGGCTTTGACGCCACTAATGTTTTCAATTTTATGAAACTGATTTTGACATCAACATTAGATAAAAATCCTCCACCTGTGTGGGAAAATTCCAAATGTATAGTAGAGGTAGAGTAATAGCACACTTTTTTTTTGCTATTTAGAGGATTTACAATTCTAAACTGTCTACTTATACATAGGAGTAGGTTCAAAGGAACCATATAAGTTTCATGTAAGCAAGTTGAGGAATTACACCATTTATCTGAATCCATGTTGGACTTGAATTGAAATGTAAACTGAAAGCACAAATACAGACCTACCGACCGCATCAAAGGAAGTGTTGAAAGGCTGTCATGCTTCCTGCTGAGAAATGACAAGTTTATGACGTATCGTGAGCCTCAAGACGTTAGCGGTCCGGAGACCACATTAAAGGTATTACAGCATACCAGCCATTATTTTCAATGCATAGATTTCCCCTAACACGTTCATACGATGTAATCACGATTAAAGACTTTGAAAAGGAATTAAGTCTTGACACCGTGAGACTTTTCCTTCAAAGTGAACGTGCTACTACTGCTACTGCTGGATTGCCATAATTACAAGATGTTACACCCAAACGCTTGGAAGTATAAAGTTGTCCTGCTTCTTTTCAACTTCAATCCTACAAACTTTTGTGCTTCCTTTCCAGTCGAATTCCCTTCCCGGCAACGCTAAACTATCAGGTAAACATCAACAATTGACCAAATCATCGTAAATCGTATACATTTTCTTATCGGAAACTCGTCATCGAGGAAAACATTTTAAAAAGTTAATCAACTACCCATGTGCATTGTACTTGTACTGAAGTAAACTTGTCATA
>JAHZNA010002093.1:0-10848 GCA_027743935.1 Sinodicranocentrus sp. ZH6
ATTTTATGAGTAAAAATGACAATGAACAACAAGCACAATACTTCAAAAGAAAACCAGAAACTATATGGCTATCTATAGTGGATATTAATATGCCCTTGAAACTTAGATTTACTATGCGTGAGATATGGATAGTCTGAATAAAAACTTTTGGAGAAAGCGGGCATTCGAATCAGTAATAAATCTACTGCTGAGAGCTAAAGTTGTCAGTGTGAGTACCATAAAAGTGTAAATTCAAAGTACCCAATCATTCTTTCGGTTTGCTTCTGTCGGACATCCAAACTGTCCAAAGATTTTTTAAGCTTCCAAAAGTAAAATGAAGAAATCAGGGAAAAAATTAAAACCGGGAAATCAAAGGGAAACAGTTGAACTGAAGAACATGTGCAGGCTAAAACTGGGCAAGACAAACACTGAATTTTTCAGTGAGAAGGGAAATAACATGTTGAAAAGGATTTGGTTGAGTAATAATTTGGACGAAGAAATGATTTTTTCATCTTGGATAGGTCCTAGCAAAGCACTTCTCAGGCATAAAGTGTCCGATTACATCCAAGCTTTTATTATCCGTCGCTCAATGATGTAAGTTAAAAGTCATGAGACACTTTGTATAGTAAAATATTCTTGCAATGCTATAAGAGTCATAATCTACCTGTCTTAATTTTTTTAGAATGCCATTTCAAAACTATGAAATGGTTCCAAAATTAAGAAGACTCGGCAAACATTTTGACATGTGTCAAAGTGACAAAGGAAAATATGATTATTTTGATAGCTACATCAAAACAAAATCTAAAACAAATGAGGCATCCAGAGAAAATAACGAAAAGCTTCGTATGGCTAAATCAATTGTGAATGGGGATTTACCAGCTATTCCTGGTTTTGAATATGTAATGGAACATCCGGTATTCAAGTAAGTTTGAGTATTGTGCTATTAATTTTTTAATGGTTTTGTTTAATATTATTATGTTTGACAGTGTTATCTGTTGTGCATGGTCATCGTATAGGGCACAAGAAGTGGAACTGCGGATGCAAAACTTGAGTAAAATTCCATTGCCTTACGACGAAATAGCGTTTGAGAAATATGTATTGCCGATGTTGACTTCATTGGCTATTTTCAAAGAGCAAAACAATTCTACCAAGAAGGTTTCTTCGCTAGGAAAAGTTTATTCGGAAAGGATGGGTTCCATTGAGTTTCACAGGTTAACCATGATTGTTTATCATAACATCACACACCACTAATTTGAATATTGTGTTTCATCTGTTATCTCGCACAATTTAATCCAAAACTTAAATATTTTAGACGACTCCATAGTCACACTACAGAGTAAAGACGAAGACATGCTCATCACCGACAGCGATTTAATTCAGGTTTTATCAGAGTTACATTTAAGTAGCATGATTGACACTCAAATGGACTTGGATGAAACCCTAAACGATGTCTGTGAAACCTGTGGTGGTCTACTAAATAATGAGGATGTAAATGACGGATTAGAATGCACTTGTATCCCAGATCAAGTTTGGGAAGGCAGAAGACATTCTGTAATCTTGAAACGCATTATACTTTTCATGGCCAGCTTTTTGTCCGATTTGATATAATTCTCTCGTTTTTTTTCAGAGAGCAACATCATTGTATGAAGAAGCATCGAAGATAGTCGAAATGTATCTTCGGGAGAAAATGGTCAGTGCAGAATATATGGAGCAATTTTCTTTTAAAACTTGGCTGAAGTGAGTATCTCGCTAACCTTGTCATTAAACTGTCATTTCATCACTTGCCTGATAAAATACTAAAGATTTTCTTACACTGATATGGTTGAACATAAGCATTGAGTCACTGTATGTATATCTCAATGAACATGGTTTAAGAACATTAGTTGAACATGCCAACATTATTCTGTATCTGCAAGATAATCTACTGTGTCAGCGTTTCATGGAAAGCTCTCTTATATTCTGCTGATGTGAGAATTATTTTGGATAGTGTATATATGAAATGAAGGTATGTATGTGTGATGAGAGCTATTGCCAACAAGCTTCACCGAGATGAGATGACCTTCAAAAGACTTACATGTTCTATTGAAAAGTAATGTTATTATTATGTGTGGAACAAACCACTGTCTGGTTGAGATGTGTTGAATAAAAAAGTTTCCAAACTCACATGTTCCACGTACAATCCATTCAACATATTGCATGTCTATGTTTATGAAGAAAACTGAGTGAGCATGTATAACATTTCTGTGGTTTGTGATAAAAAGAGAATGAATTTCCGTTGAAGAGAAGTGGTTTTGTTTAGGTATAAGTTGAAATAAAGTTCATTCCTGAAAAGTAATAAAAAGTTTTAAAGGCATCATGAGCAGATTGAAGGTGTTGGGGGAAGGAGTTATTTTCATTCATCGGGAAACTCTTCGTTCATTGAAGTCCGCCCGTTTATTTTCAACTTCACATAAAAATGACAGCCGGTATAGAAATTTCAATTTTTACCTTCAAAAGCACGTAAAAACTAAAACTTTTTGATGCTCATGTTATATAAGTATCATTGACACAGGCATTTCAAACTTGTGGTTCTGGGTGGAGGAGCTGGAGGGTGTTCCATCGCTGCAAAGTTTGCAAAGAAACTCACTCCAAAGTCAATCGCATGTTATTGAGCCTAGTGACGTACGGCATTGCTAAATTCATTGATAATTTTGTTTTTTACATTGCAAGGATACTAGGCAATTTTTAAAATGCACAAATTTATGTATCCAAAGACGCACTATTACCAACCAATGTGGACTCTTGTTGGAGGTGGTATGAAAAGTCTAGAGGACTCCGCACGGTCAATGCAATCCGTTCTTCCATCAAACATTGAGTGGATCAAAGATAAAGCGATGGAAATTAAGCCATCAAAGAATATCGTGGTTGTTGGTTTTGGAAGTAAAAAACAAGAAATTCAATATGATTATCTAGTAGTTGCCGTTGGAATTCAGCTCCAGTACGAGAAGGTTTTCAATCATTCATAAATACCTAATACGTACCAACTATTGCTCCATAGTTGGGACACTACTCAATTATTACAGTTTCTTCACACAAACAGGTGAAAGGACTACCTGAAGCTTTCAACACGCCAGGAGTCGGTTCAAACTATTCAACGCTTTATGTGAATAAAACTTTACAAGCTCTTAAAGACTTCAAAAAGGGTATCATTATCTTATTCCTATGCACAAATAGTATTTAGACATTTCAAAAGAAAAAAGAAACAGTTGTATAAATATGTTTTTACCAAATCAGGCAATGCTGTATTTACATTTCCAAACACGCCGGTAAAGTGTGCAGGAGCTCCTCAAAAGATTTTATACATCGCAGATCAGTACCTGAGAAAGGTATAACCTTACAAGATGGATAAACTCTATTTTCATTGCGTATGTAGCACACCATAAAATACTCTGTCATCTAATTTGATTTTGTAGCACGGAAAGCGACAGGATGCAAATTTAATTTACAACACATCTCTCGGGGTTCTCTTCGGAATAAAACATTACGCTGATTCTTTGTGGCAAATTGTAAAATCAAGAGATATACAAGTGAATCTGCGGAGAAATTTAATTGAAGTAAATTCAAAAGACCGACTGGCAGTCTTTGAGGATTTGGATAATCCTGGAAAAACAGAGAAAGTCTATGTACGCCAGAAAATAAATAATTGGGTCCTACTTTAGGGATTTCCATGTAATATTATAATAGTGTATATTCCGCAGTATGAAATGCTCCATGTTACTCCACCCATGGGACCGTACGATCTCATTAAGACTCACTCTGAGGACATCGCAGACGCAGCAGGATTCGTAGATGTTGACAAAGGAACATTGCAGCACGTACGACATCCGAATATATTTGGAATCGGAGACTGTACAAATCTTCCCACGGCAAAAACTGCAGCTGCCGTTGGTAAAAGTTTATTTTGCTTTGGCACTAATGCATATAATTATGAAGGGGTTACATTTGCTTACGTTAACGTTTATTACAGCTGCTGAAAAATGTTTGCACCTTTTAAGTAGTTCTTTGTTTCAAAATTTAATATTTAAATTAGTTAAGGTTATAAAAATTCCTGAGAAAAAATCCTTTCTCAAATGACACGCAACTTCCTTATGTGCCTATATTATGCCGGCCATTTACATAATATATAATTGTGTTTTTAAAAATATGCATGCGTGTTCGAACCTTCAAAATTAACCTTAAAAACGCAGAACATGATTAAATAATGAATGTGTCAAATTCAATATTATAAGTAAACAAACTTTAAATGTATAGCCTCAACCTTCCCAGCGTTTCTCGAACCTTGATAGCTGCAGAAACAAAAGTTACATAATAAAGTATGCTCTAGCTGATGTTTTACGTAATGTGGCTTGTATAATTCTTCTTCTTTTTACTAGAACGAAAAGACGAAACGAAATTTATGTAAAGGTCTCCACTAATTTTCGCCTAACATGATCCCACCGTGACTAAACGTTAATAGAACACTTTCTTGAAAAATGCTACTGTTTCGCAGAACGTGGGAATGTACCGTAGCTGTACATCCTCTTAATTTTCCTCGACCTTCCAGCCATGAAGTAAGTGTCCACTTTAGTCACTCTCGACAAAATTGAGATTTTGCAATCTGAAAATGAGACCATGACATAGACAATAGAAAGGTAAAAACAACCTTGCTACAGTATATTCTTGTATCTTCGCTCATTTTCACAGAACCAGTCAGATTTTTTAATACTTCACTGCGCACGTCAGGATAACATGCATAACCCTCAGCTACCTTCGTTGCATTAAAAGATATCTCTTATCCAACCTCCCACTTTGAGACTCGTGTCTTCATCTACCAGTGTATTATTTCTGGAAGGTGAATTACTCATTCACTGACTTTATTGTATTATAGCATCATCATCAAGATTTTGCCAATTTGCAAAAGTATTTGTAGCTCAGTCATACATGATCCAAGCATTTATTTTTACTTTCAAAGGAAGTAATTATCATTTCGTATATGGTATATTATCAATTCAAACAGCAACAGTTTCATCTCTGCTTCTTCTCATTTACCACATCCTGTCTTTAGTTATATACATCATGTAAAGGAATGTGTGTATCTTCCAACAAACTATGATTACCTGTACTATAATATAGTGCATTCCTGGTAGCCTCTGTGAGAAAATTTTCAAGATCGCACGGACTAGCTTATATCATGTAATATAACATTGACCATTAAAATTCGCAACGTATCAAGAGTATAGAGTCGTGCATGGAGTTTGGAGTTCGAGGTCTTTGCATTATGCATCTTGTAAAGACTTACATATTATACAATCCGCCTCTTCAAAAAAAACTTGATAAGCTATTATTGAAGGTGTAACTGGTATGTTAGGTATGCATATCTAAAAACAGAAAGATAAATTCCAAGAAAATAAAAGCATACCATGTTCATTGAGACTATTATACATAGGATAGATCTAGTTTAAAGTAGGAAAATAGCCTGGAATAGAACAGAAAAGAGATGATTCATTGTTTCATCGCTAGGACGTATTTCACAAAGGGATAGTCATTCCTTATGTGGATTTACCCAACACAACACGACAGTTCAGTTCCTGAATTCTTGATCTAATCAAATTTCCTACGGTGGCGGTGTGTTAAAAGTGCGGAAGGATAGTGAAAAAGTGAATTTGTTGTTGTGGTGGTGTAGGTTTAAAATAAGGTGTTAATGTGGATCACTCCTCATAATCATTTTGAGCTCAGTAATTGAAAGATTATCAAAGTGCTCAAAGAATCGAGGTTTAAAATTCGCTGTTCAAAATGGCGAATAAAATGATCGTGGTTGCGTTGATTGTGGTATTGTGTTCCCTTCTGGAACATAGTTACGTTACAGGGACTCCAATCCCGAAACCTCAAGTCGTCCCTGGAAGAATCCCTCCGCATGTAGCTACTCATCCTGCTTTGAGTTCGGTTACGAATGCGAAGGAAACTGCACTTTTGCAATTTGCCTACAATACTCAAAATAGACGGGGACAATCTCCGAGTGCACTTGTTTTACAAAATCAAAGTGGACAATATAATGAAGCTCTGGTTAATCAACTTAGTCATCAACGAAACGGGAATTCTTTCCAGTCTGGGGGTATTGGTGGTCCAGTACATGGAGCCAATCAGGGACATGTTCATGGACAACAACAAAATGGAAATGAAAACCCAGAACTGCGAGCTTTCGAATTGATACAGAAATATAAGAGTGGTTCAGATCCACAGCTGCCACAAGCATCACCAACTAGCTATTCTCCTGTAGCTTTTAAACCATCACAAGAACACTTACATCATCATCAACATCATCATCAAGGTCCAGGTGGAGCTCATGGTCCAGGTGGAGCACATGGTCCAGGTGGAGTACATGGTCCAGGTGGAGTACATGGTCCTGAACCAGACTTTGGAAGAGAGGATGAGGGAGAAGACATTCGCCGTCTAAAATCATTACTAAATCTTCCTCCTGGTAGTCCACCCGGATCTTCGCCAGGAACACCTGCTCCAAGTTTTGGAACTGGTATGCCAACAAACATTACTTCTTTCTAGACATTTCCGCAATTTGTATTTGCCCGCTCTAAGATTCATCTTATTTTTAAAAACAGGGAGTGTACCGCCAGGTGTACATGGCCACAGTCATCCTCCTCATGATCATCACCACGGTCATGGTGCACCCTCCATCGGAGTGGCAGGTCAAAGTGGAGTACTAACACCTGGACAGTATGGCCAGCAACATCAACATCAACATCAGCAGCCATACCCATCCAGTCCAACTCCATTTCCTGCAACAGCATCTTCTCAACACAGTCTTGGAACGCCTTACGGACAAAGTCCTCGGCCTTCGAGTTACTCTGGAGGGCCACATGGTGGATCATCCCCTGCTTTAAATGTACCCTATGGTTCTGGAGGTAGTCAGTATCCTCCTCATCAGCAACAACAGTATGCTCATCAAGGTCATAATCATGATCAACAGCATAATGATCAACACAACCATTCACATGGTCAAGGTATGTATTCTAATAATCATGGAAGGTATTAAATGCATGTAGAAAATTTTTACAGGAAGTGAATTTTTTCCAATGGATGATAGCCTTATTGAATGAAACATGTTTCCGGTACGAGGTATTTAAAGGGAGTAATACGTAATATATTGAAAAATGTTAATCGACATGGTACATATTGAAATAAAATATTCTCATCATAGTTTTTTTTACTCACGCTCAATATATGTATTCATAATTATACCTATATTTCATTATTGTCTGCATTGTTCTCATTCTTTATAAAAACCTGAACTATCGCAAGACTGCATTTAATTATTAACACTAAATGAGTCATTGTGCTTCCCATTGTAATGTAGAGCAGATATTCACACGATAATATTTTATGAGTTCATTTTAGTAAAAGTTTCTACAGTAGAGTAACAAGGTCAACTAGCCCTGACTAATAATTCATGCATCCATGTTGATGGGCATAGAACTCAAATGAGATAAGTTAGATTTGATCATTTCGCTGATAATGAAAAACATGCTGATGGCAATTTATGGTTGCAGGAAGTAAAATATTTTTTATTCGAATCAATCAATATTTTTTAAATGCAAATACATGCGGAAGCAATAAGGATATAATAAGATACCGGAATTTAACCGGAATATAATTCACTGGGGAAAATTATACGCAACTTATTCCTGCTGTAGAACTACCACCAATTTGTATTAATTAAATTTTTGCATTTGTTTATAATTAGATGCACGGAGCCTGATCCAATCGGTAGATTCTCCAGCTGAAGCGTACCAGCCATTGGTTTATATTGATCCTGTTCGAGAACCAACATCAATTAATAAGCATATCGAGCCAAGTCAAAGTGTGTTCATCCTACCTGCGTCAGATTTTACTACAGATGATTTTCAGAGTACGCATGGATTTTCTTACCCTTATTCATTTGTAATTCACTGAAAATGATCATGTATGATTTTGGAATGACAATAATAAAAACCTGTACTGATTCCTGTTTGCTTGCAGGGCTTTTAAATCGACCTGCGGAAATTCTTATTGATGTTATTCCAACTGATGGAAGTCAACAAGGGTTTTCACTTCACAACTTCTCCTTCCTCCTTACTCCAAGCACTTACGCAAGGTGTGCCCAGGCTTCGCATAAAAGAGGATATGGTGGAAAATGTAAATTAATTTTGAAAGTGGGTAAAAGACAAGGATTGTTTGAAGGAGCTCGACAGCCGGTCCAAGTTTCGTATTAAGTGTAAACGTCGAGTCTGACATCATGCAATATGCAAATATATAAAAACCGTATTAAAAACTGGATAGTATTCAATCGATTTTAATTTAACAGCAACTCTAGAGTTAAGTATATCACGTTTGATATTTTCATAATTTAACAATGTCATACTTTGACAAATTGAACGCGTTGACTTAAGTGTGTTGTACTTAAATGTTCTCAACAATGCAAAATGCAAGGAGACGGATTCCATTTATAATATAATATTTAATTCAATGTTGTACAATCGATTTGTGCAGTGTTTCAACTTGACTCGCACATTAGTTTAAGAATATTTAAATAATAAAGTATCCACTTTTATGTGTCAATTTAAATCTAAACTGAAATATTTTGAATAAAAATTAAATCATCTATTTTTGGGAAAATACATGATAAAATCAATTTTGGCCAATTTTGGCCACGCGTCCTCTCTTTTCAACTGGTAAATTTTAATATTCTTCCTCCATGATTCTATTTTAATTTCTTATAACATAGATAAATTATGGCGATATGCTATATTCAGGTTAAAAACTGATTCAAAATTTGAGTGCATAGAATATCTATTTAACGTGTGTAACTAGTGTAACACTTCCAATTGTTTAATGAATGATTCACGACAACAGTGGATGTGCACATTTTAAATTTTACGTCAAAAGCTCTCGAAGGTTAATTCTTCCTTCGTCTTCAGGACTCAGGACAAGTAGTAACGAAATTATGTTAAACACTTCGATTCAAACATGTTTGCATAATGTTAAAATGAGTTCACTCCAAAGTTTCTGTAGCCTCTCTTCATGTGTATTCATAATTTCATCAGGGAGATCGTGGATGGAATTAAGAATGTACTTATTCCTGATATTGATAAGGCTTACTTTCACTTGTTTACAGAGACTAGCTCCCCACGTGTTAGTGTAAGTCTCAATAACGTCTAGATTATGATATAATGGTATTGCTTGCTTATAAAAGCATCTTTGTCAATCTTCGAAAATTAGGACTGAAATTTTTCAATTATGCACTTTTATTGAATTCATATGACGCGGTAATTTTCTTTCGATAGTTATTGTTGGACTGCTGACAAAAACTTATAAACATACAAAAAATTACACATAATTCCCATCTAAAACCGTTTGATCTTATGAAGATTGTTGATTTCCATTAAAATGCAATACGTGAAAGCAGTTGAGGAATATGGGATACGTGTGATAGTGATAGTGGGGTTTGATGTTTAGTTATGCAAAATCAAATCCTATTTTGAGCGATGAATCAGCTACAAAAAATTGCTCATCTCCTATTGCGATGTACAAAATTTTATAAATTCTCCTAAACCAACATGATGTTGCAATAATGCTATTACCTTATGCTACTCAGTTTGTTTTATAAAAGACAAAAACTCAGGAAATAATTGCCCTTTAGAAAAGTCTGCAAAGCATTTACGAGAGATTACGTTATTCTACAGTTTTTATTGAAAAAAATTCCATTTCCATACATATACCTAAGCTATTCAACCATATCGTTCTTATTATGTCATAATTCACATTTCTTACCATTGGTTTCACACGGAATTCATTTACTTCGTGCACGCACTGTATATTATTACTCATCTTTCGTGTGAACTACGAATGGATTTTACGTGAACGGGTAAAATTCCAAGTGAGCAAACAAAATCGTTTTTTCCAACCAAAATTTACCCAGCCTCCAATCTTGTTTTGCTCTTAAACTTTAATTACGACGATTACTCTTTCCCACAATGTAAAACAAGCTAGCAACTCCATCCCTACATTGCAGAATGATGCTCATTGGATATTATAAAACATAAATGTGCATATACCTGAGCTGGTGTAGACGTAAATCGTAAGAATTTAATAAAAATTGCAGAGATTTGCGTTTTTCTAGCTTGCGTTCTTCCAAGGAGAACACGGTCAGAAAATACTTACCAAGTAAACAATCGAGTGTGGCTCATGCTTCTCTATATTAGCATCTATAATGAACGATGAGAATGTTGATGATGATGACGATGATGACGATAGCAAAAGTTACCATAAGATCCTACAACATCAGGTCAATGCTGGTTGGTTTTTACTTTTTTTACTGTACATCTAATCATACGCTGGTGTACATTTGTCGAGTGCAGTTTGATGTCGTATCAGTAGGCACTTGTCACGAATTTAGCATATTTTTAACGGTAGGCCGTTTAATTTATTTATTAAAAAACGGTTTTACGTTTCTATGCTAGGTCGTTTATTTGTAACCGAAGCATATATTAATTACTGCTTTGACAAAAGTTTTTAACAAGTACCCAAAATGAAATCAATAGTGATATACGCTGGTGCCCTCTGTGTAGTTGTATCATCGGTGTTTGCACTACCCACTTCTGTTGGTGAACTCAAGCTAAATAGTTTCCAAAATAATTTCGAAGTTGTGGATGGTCCGAAAGAATTTATATTGCCAGTTGCTCCGCTCAGGCAGCTATTGGGAGAAAGATTTAATAGAAATTTCCAAATTCAAAATGAAGAAGGAACAAATTCTGACTTAAAATACATGGTGTATGGAAAAGTGTACCTAATGAAAATGTT
>JAHZNA010002094.1:0-13435 GCA_027743935.1 Sinodicranocentrus sp. ZH6
AGCTTGACTTTAAACAGTAATCCGAAAAGATTCCAAACTATAACCTACCTGGTCCTAATGATGACAATAAACTCCTCGTCTGTCAGCAGTGACAATAACTACTATCAATTACACCTCACAATGTGATTAAACTTGTGAGTCCGAAATGACTTTAATCTAGAAATAATGTTTCGTCCGAAATGACGTTAAAATATTTTTTCCTCCACAGGAACTACAAAGGTGTGTGGAAAACATTCATGCATACATCATTCATGTATGCATGAATGTTTTTTCGCTGACCGCCTTGTCATCGAGTGTTTGCTGAGAATCCTTGGTAGGCATCCTAAATTTAGGATCGCGTAGGAAAAGAATGTCAATTAGTTGGTATGAGTCCCAGGTAGGTGTCCCAGCCTGTCTTTCGTATGATCTCTTTTCGATCATTGGTATGACAGATAAAGAGAATTCCCCACCTGAGTTACTCACGAAAGAATACATAATAGAAGATTCGGCTAGTATAGTATCGGAATATGTTGTTGTAGATGAATATGAAAAAGTGTATAATCTAAATCCTGATTATACATCTATCCCAGAGGTAAAGATTGAGGAAATTATGTGTTCTAGGAAATGTTAAAAAGTGTAAGAATGATGAAAACTCAATTCCTAAATATGTCTTTAAGAAATTTTCAAACTCTTTGTGTGCTCCATTAAAGAAAATATTTACAATTATTTTAATGAAAGTTGTTGTTCCTCAGTGTATGAAAGATGCGGAATGTTTTCCTCTCTAAAACCGACATAAAAAGTCACCATGATCCAGACTTGAGCGCACTTTAAGGCATAAAATCAATTTTGATATTCGGGAGCGAAGGCTGAACCCCCGTCAGTCGGATGCCACAAATTGATTCAATATAGCTACAGTATAAATCAACATAACCAACTTAATTCTTCCTTCCAAATAATTACATAGCTTATGGATATGTTAAATTACCCAGTAAATATTATTTTGTTAAGTTGAGTGGATTTCCCAAAATCCATTCCTAATTTAATCATACATAACCACACGTATACGTTTAATAGTAGTTTTTCTCTCGATTTTTGAGGATAGCATGTTTAAGTTGCACAGATTCAAGCTTTCAACTTCAATAAGTTGTTAAATTTTAAAACAAAATTATTTAAAAACATTTTTAATTAATAATTTCTGACTGTACAATATTTTTAATTAAATCAACACAAACCTTGAATCAAATGGAATATCTGTCTCACTATATATGTGTAATTATAAATTCTCAGTAAATTTGCTGGCGTCCGACTGATGGGGGTTCAGCCTTCGCTCCCGAATATCAAAATTTATTTTATGCTTTAAAGTGCGCTCAAGTCTGGAACATGGTGAGTTTTTATGTCGGTTTTATTTTATAGATTTAGGTGTAGAATTACAATTAAGTGAAGCCTATAGATACTCCACAATTTTAGGCCCTCTAATGGAATTTCTTATGCTGCGTCACATCCCACTAAAAACTATTAGAATCATCGGGAAATCCTAACGCATAAAATACAAGAACCTAGCTAGTAATAAAATGCAGGATTTTTTTAAAAAAATCTTCCAACCTCTGTCGTTTGTTAATAATGACATTTTATGTCTATTGAGAGATTTATGAGTTTCAGAAATGCAATAGCCATAAAATGTCATTATATGCAGGAGGTTTACTAATCGTAAGTGAATTAATTATGTAGTGCACAAAGATCAAGAATTTGTCCTTTGCAAGAGCCGTTTACATTTTAGCTGGGTTATTGTAATTTTCTTGAGGTCTGAAAGGTAAAGGTGCTTATAGTTTGGAATTACATTGTTTGTCATCAATAGTTAAGACTTTCCATAATAAACTAGTCATCTGTAACATCCTCTGCCACATTTAAAAATTAAAATTTAGCTGTTTTTGTTAAGCCTGTGACTAAAAAACAGCTTAAATTTTTGAAGATTTTGGATTGACGCCATGATGTACATGATATATAGAGACGATTTGGTCTTTAATTTTCTCAAAATTCCCAGTCGTTTTTTATCCAGCTTATCCGATAGGGACTAAAATTTTTACATGTATTTAAATAGGAGGAAGGTTTTTGGACTGTATCTTAAAAACAGCCTGTAAATGTTTTAATCTTAATATGGAATTGGCATAAACGACCAATTTATTGACAGAAAGGTCTTAATAATTTTTTCGAAATTCCTAACCGATATGCGTCTAGGACACCCTGCTGTGTTTCCCATGTACAGTGAATGCATAAATCCTTCTTTTTAAGGGAAACATATACAGTAAACAATCCCAGATCCCGCTCAGTCTGGATCAATAAAGGGAAGGGTAGGCTTTCTCAACCATCTTCACACAGGGCAATTTTTAAAATGAACTTTCTTACAAAGCTTTTTGAAAAATTAATATATAATAGACTGCTTAGCCAATGTTACCCTTATTTTAATATCCATCAACATGGTTTAAGACCAGGTAGGTCGTGCAAAACAGCACTAGCTATATTCACTCAGAATTTATTTGATATAATTGATAAACAAAATGGTAAAGCGGTAGCAATATATATCGATTTTAAAAAAGCATTCGATTCCGTAAACAGGAAACTTCTTATAGTTAATATTATGAAAAACTTTGGTGTTACTCCATATCTGGTAAGGTTACTTGTAAGCAATTTAGTAATAGAAGATTCAAGTTGATTAACGGCTCTTTCATATCGAAATATTTTGAAATTGACAATGGGGTAACCCCTGGTTCATGTTTGGGTCCTCTTTGCTTCTCATTGTTTGTGAATGACATAGGTTTAGCAATTACGGTTGATTATCTGTTATATGCAGATTATCTTTTACTGTATGTTGACTGCACTGATTATAAAGGACTCAAAAGATTGCAAGATTGTCTACATCAACTTGAATTGTGGTGTATTGATAATTGTTTAAATATTAATGTTAGTAAAACAAAAACCATGTGTTTCTTCAAAGGTCAAGATGTAAAATCAAAAAACTTTTTATCTTCAAATCCACCAAGCTTTGTCATTGATGATGAAGAAATCGATGTTGTAATGACATTTAGATATTTAGGTGTAGTTATTGATTCTAAAATGACATTTATGCAACATTATAACTATGTCGAGACTGTAGATTATGCGATTATTATTTGGTGTGCTCAAACGGATGCGCAGGTTGATAAATTGCAAAATAAAATTAACAGGTTCATTTTGTCTTATTATCTGCCAAGTACTTACAGAAAGTTAAATAAAGTTAGTAGCAAAAAGAAATCAGTAGGTTTTGATATAAATAATTTATATGTTAGATTGGATTTGTTAACTATTCTTGAGAGGAAGATATTATTGAGTTTAAAATTTATGTACAAATTTCGGAAGTCGAAATTATTTCAAGACTGGTTTACACTGACTTACAATGCTTCTGAGTCTAGACCGAAATATAATACATACTGTAAAACACAAGTCACAAGCGTATTTACGATCAATAAAATGGGGCTTGATAGATGAGTGGAATAGATTTTTACTAGATAGATCAATATCAATTATGGACATTCTCTCTATTGAGAATTTTGTTGATAAAATAAAATCCTATCTGTTAAAGTATAGAAGTAATATATATGTTAAACATTAACAAAACATGTGCTTTTTGATTATGATATGGTTTGAATATTTGATAAGGACACTGTTTAAGGATTGGTAGAACGGTTGGGTTTTGGTGAGGTGTGTTATGGTAGGGAGAACAGCCTGTATTATTGGTTGATATTAATAACACGTTAATAAACTGCAATTCAATTCAATCATCTTACGACCGATTTTGGAGTAAAATTCAACATCTGGTTATGTCAAGCATGGATTCAAAATATCAGCAGGGTTGGTATACGGCATGATAACATTGGTCGGAGGCAGTCCAACGATTTCGTATTCACTTATGGATGGTATTCTTACCGAAGGGATTCAAGAGCTTTCTTATCAATTTTACCCTTTTAAATGGAGAAACGTGTTTTCCCAATCTCTCAAATATTTTCATCATGTCAGATTACGCATGATGATGAATACGATAACTCAACTTAGTTTTGGTATTTGCTGGAGTTTTAATTGCAAGTGTGTCAGGATACAGAATTATCATGTTTTATGACAATGTGTCGTTTGCTTTCTATCTTGTATTTCCTTTAGTATTTTTGATAGTTATAACTACCAACTTTCTCTTGGTGTCCATGGCCAATGAGCCGAGAAAAAATGGGATTTTGTTTAAGCAATATTGGAAAGGGGTGAGGAAGCCAAAGGTAGAAATGAAAAGATTGAAGGCTTGTCCTCTAATTGGGTATAATGTTGGACCGATGAAGAGGGTCGGGGTTTATTTAGCGATGGCAATGACGTACGCGATTTTCAACTGGACTGCGTCAGTTTTCTTGATGAATAGGTCGTCGTAGTTGAAATAAATGAGAATATATGTAGTTACTGTATGTCGAATCGATATACTGTTTTGCTCCAATAATGTATGATATTGTATACATATAATCAAAATTTAATTTGGCAATTGCTCTCGAATAATGTTAAGGGAAGCTTAACGAAAGCTTGAGTGTTAAATAAAGTATATCCTCTAAATAGCCAAAAAATGTCTACTATGACATGCTTTTACTTTAGCATTCGGAAGCAATGTATAAACATATTTATACAAACTTTACCATAAGCTAGTGTTCGTAAACAATCCAAGAATAAGCATTCGTGTTAGTTTTTACTCTGATTCAACACAACCATCTCATTCCTGCTTTGACTGATGCTGATGATAAAAATATATGAATATTGTATAAACCCAATGAGTTATGATTTTCAAGGTGTCGTAGATTGAAGTTTTTAAAGTTGTTTCTAGAAGCACAAACTACAAGGAATTCAAACATGTGGACAGTTATGCTGTAACTTTGAGAAGTTTGCTGTTTCACGAAGCAAAGCTATTCAATTTACTTCGTACGTATGCTTTATATTGTAAATACAGTAGCCATGCATCATAGGCATATATTTTTCTCCTTACGTGAAAATTTCTTAATATTTGAAGATACTTGTCGTTTGATAATATCAAACAGTCTTCTCATAGCTTTGATTTAAGATCACAAGGATCAAAACTATTTATCAGAGTTAAAATCATGTGTATCGCACAAGTAAAAATGGAAATGATTAGAAATAAATGACAACCATAAATTAACTTCAATTGCTAACCTGAAAGTTTCATTCAGACTAAAAAAGCTTCTTTATTTACATAAAAAAGTCATGAATACACTCTACAAAAGATAAATTAATTTCTACATTATACTATATTTTTTCGGTAAATTGTTTTCGGGGGCTAAAATTTGAAATTGGGTGCCCTAAGATTGGGTGGTTGGGGCCCCCTGAAGATTAAAGCATTAGGGTACCCATTTAATTATCTTCAGCGGGCCAGCAACCCAATCTTAGGGCACCGGCACCCAACTTCAGAATTAAACCCCCAACAAATTAACACCCATAATTTTTTACTTCAACTCTTCACGTGGACTTTCAAAACTTCAACTTGCTTGCCTCCAATGATCTTTTAAAAGCTCTTATCCGTATTGTGTATCACCTGCACGTTTTTAATTTTTCTAGTAAGGGCCGTTATTGCATCATTACTCACCTGAAATTGGATAAAAATGAATCATAAAAGAGATAAAAATTGAAATGTTTTTACCAACGTATAAAAAAATTCAAGTGAAATCAGTACTTTCGATTTAACATGGATCTCTAGAAAGGATAATACGGGTAAGCGTAGAAATGCTTCAATTGATCTCTCTGTAAGACCGTGTCCAGGAAAATGACTCATTTGAAACGCTTCAAGTTCTACGATAATATGGTTTACGTTGAAGATGCGTGATGTTAGGATGTATTTTTCCAAATATTCCCTTCCCAGTAATCGCCGTATCGTTGAGCTTGGAATTATAAATTTTGAACTCCTTCAAATTTGGAAAGTATTCGCATACCCAGCGAAATACGTTCATGTTTGGATTCATTTCTAAAACTCTGATATTTGGCAACCACAAGATAATTGGTTTCAATTCTCTGACACTTCTCAATTGTTGACAACCAAGACTTAAATGTGTTAAAGAATTAAGTGGACATGGATAATCTAAAGGAAATTGTAATGTGTCATCGAAGAAAAACCAAGGTGAAATCTCTAAATATTTTAAATTTGGGACTTTAGGCAGAATTTGCAAATTGTTATCATAAGAATACGTCAATTTTTCTAATTTCTCGAGCAGTGGAAATGTTTGGGGAACTTTTGAAAGTATTTCTAAACTTATTAATGTCTCGGCTTGAGATTTCAGAAAAGAAGAGATATTCTCATTCTCATTATATTCATCATCATCAAACCCTACACATTCAGGCCCTTCTAGCGTTAATCCTTGTAGACACAAATTTGCTCTTTTCAAAATGTTGAATGGTCCTCTAAAACAATTAAACATGACATCAATTTTAAAATTTTTTTCATACATTACCAATAATTTAATTCTATAGTACCTGTTGCAAGCCAAATTTTCCAAATCCCACATCCTCTTGTCTGCAAGACGTAGTGTGACCAGAGCATCAAAAATCTCTTCATGAACATTTTCCGTGAAACCTTGGATACTCAAATTCTACGATTCAAAGGGATTTTTGAAATTTTAAAACAAGTCCCATACACAAAAAATAACTTGAATTTATACCTTTAAATTTGGATATAATTTCAGCAAACCAAACCAGAAACCCAGAGCTTCACTACGATTTATAGCAGAGGAACGTGTAATATAAAGACTTTGCATACTTTTATTTTCCTTTCCTTCCACTTCAGGAAGTTGCAAAGGATTGGAGAGATTTTTAGGATTATTTAATGCTACGTTTATGTATTCGTCATCGTTCAACTCAAGTTTTTTGAGGAGCGGAGTATATCGCGAGAAAAGTAAATCAGCTAGTAGTTGTGGATCACGGGAAAAGGGAACCTTACCAACCTTTAAATTCAAAATTTGGGGTCCGAATTGAAAAAGAAAATTACGAAGCATGGCCAGGTCGTCTTCAAGAATGTATTGCAAAGAAAAATTGCAATATTCTTTTAAAAGTGTGCTAAATTTATATTGTTGAGTAGCACCTCGGAATTTAAAATTTTCCATGAATTGTCCAATGGATATTTTTGAATAATAGTTTGAGCCTGAGCCAATGACTAATGGTGGACCGAGTTTTAAATAGAATGGGGTTACTTTCTCCATCCAAAGTTTGTTTAAACTTCGGCAAACTTTAAGCTCTTTATGTTCAAGATACATGCAAATATTTTCCACGACCTAGCACAAATAAGTCAATACATACATATTATAAATAGATAGCAAATTTTATAAAACTGTATTTACCCACCACATGCTTGTACTTACCAATTCGACCAAAAATGGATTTATGACAACTTTTCCAGATGCTCCATTTTCCATTGAGGGAGTGTCGTTGAGAAATTGATTTTGTGTAGAATTCTGCATGATGTGTGTATTATTTTGAGGACAACTTTAAGCATTGATGTTATTTTCAATTGAAAAATTTAAAGTAACTTCACGACAAAAATAATGAAATACTGAATGAGATTTTTATTCCTGAAGACTTTATTTATGTTGTAGTGCTCCAATTCAACATTCTAGACCACTAAAATCCATTTTACATTTGAGCTGGCGTACATGAAAAATATTGGAAATTTGTCATTCTCCCTTGTCAATTGTATTGCCGTAGTAAAGCCGTGTGTGCATGTGACTGAATTAATGAGAATGAATTTCATTTCAGATAATTTATTGAATCGGCTCATGAATGCTTATAAAAGAATACCAGTTTCACAAGTTGAGTCTTGAGAAAAGTATAACAAACTAATTATGATTCACATTATTGCTTTTCAGGTAGAGAGAGAGAGCAAGTTAAAAGACTAAAGCAAAACATGTTTTATTTATTAGCTTAATTTATACCCTCGTGACGTGAGCAGCTACACAGCACATAATTTTTTTCTCCCCTTGACTTCTCACCACGAAGTGTCTCCCCATCCCAACAACAATAAGTTACATGGTGTTGCAACTTCATCATCAAGTCATTCAAAGTTGAACTGAAACGCGAATTAAATCAGAGTTTTTATTTTTACCTACGTTATGTGGAAAAAAAGGATGCTAAGGAATATGCTGAGTGAGACCAAAAAATAAAAATCGATTCTTTTGATAATATTGAATGCCTTTTTTATTTATGACAAAAGTAAAGATGTAAATTTAGGAAAATATAACACCTTTAAAACTAATTATTTGAATTTGAAATATATCTCAACACTTGACAAAGGAAGACAAGTCTAGCAAGTGTAAATATTGTTCAAAATCCCTTAAGAAAGAGTGTGTGTGAGAAAGAAGGAAACTAATCCCCATTCCTTTATAATATCACTGGCAGAGAAGTTTATGTAAATAAGACAATAAACACGGGATGGGATTTAAATGAATGCTGACAAATGACAAGTAATGAAATGTTGGTATCCATCGCATTTATTTTTCAAAAACAAGATTTTCGTGTGTATATTTTTTTAAATGGGTTTCTTTCACCAAAAAAGACCCATTTCATCTTTTTCTGCTGTTGTAAAATGCATATGCATTTAATATGAATGCAAATCTCAGCCTCAGCTAACAACAGGACGTTGTTGTGACCAAAAATATAAGACGAAGCTAATCTTACATGGAACATATTTGTTAATGAATAATACACAGAAGAGGATTAAATAATTTGAAAAATTATATTAGCCGTGAGTGCATGTAACTGAATTAATGTGAATATGAGTCTAATTTCAATTTCAGGTAATTCGTTGGATCGTCCCATGAATGCCCATAGAGAATGGAGAGTAGAGCATAAAAAACTTATTATGGGATGGGATAAACTTAATGCGTCAGATAGAAAGACAGAGTGCTCACTACGAGGTAAATGTCCAGAGAAAAACAGCACATAACATTGAATATTGAGCAGAATTTTAAATGAGCAAAAAATGATTACGAGTCATATTTATGCGTTATCATGAGAGGAGGCGCACTATGATACTAGTTAAAAGTGTCACAGAGCAGAAAAATGTTTAATGATTTTATTTTATGCCATCTTCACTCATCGCGAAAAAAATCCGTGAAACCAATTCACCATGAAGCTACATGCTCGTGTGTGTGATGGGAAATAAACATCAGAAAGTAGGTTTGATGATGATGAAGGTTTGGGCATAAAATGCAAATAAAAAATTGTGTAAAGCTAGATTCATGTAAAGACTGCTTATTTACGATTACTAATTAAGACTTATTAAATAAAATACATTCCATACAAAAAAATGGTGCTTATCACAGTTGTCATAATTGAGTTTGTAACAAAAAAATTTAAATTGATACTTTGTTTTGGTGATCAATTTGGTTATGACATTTCTTTAAGGAAAAAACTCATCTCAAGCCTAAGCATGGAAAGAAAGCATAAATAAATGACAATTAACTCATCCAGGTTGATAACATCGGGTAACATCTTAACGTAATAAAAACTCATATCGGGACGACGGGATTGAGGGACCACTGCACATTTTACTGTTTCCCGAAACGTTTTCAAGTTTAATTTCCTCTATCTAGGTTTTTGTAACCGCATTTTGTAATCCTGTAATGAAGTAAATTTTTCCTCTCTTGTTTCTGTACTGGTTTGTTTTATGAGAAAGAAAGTATATACACCGGGAAAGCATCCCACCGAAAAGAGCTATTCATAATTAATTTATTAAAAAATATGACATCAAATGACAATTACAATTTTTAAATGACAACTACCATGTCAAATCTTATGGCAACCAACTTCCCAAATTAGGGACCCAAATACTTAACATCGTTATCCCACCTATTCCAATATATGGCTTCTTGTAGTTTCAACGATGAGCCTTGAGGAATTCAATGATGATGGGAATCCTACATTGCATCATTGTGAATACACCAAAGTGAAAAATTCCTTGGTAAATATTGCAACAAAACATTCTCTCGCAAGCACAACATACAGGATGCAGCTTCCCATCCTTCCTTCGTTCCTTCCCCATCCCTAGGAAAGTAAAAAATTGTAGTTTGGTATTTTTTACCACAAAATGAGATTTCGAAATCAGCACAAGGAGCAAGGGTAAGAGTAATACACAATTTTTGATTTAGAGACCGTGCGTCTTGCGTTTTATGAGGAAGTGAATATTTTTGTGTTTTTTTTCGGCCAATTGGCGTAACTAAAATCGCAAAAATATTAAGTCTTGAAATTGTATTAATGCGCTGCTAACCACTGTTTACGTCAAATTGATTCACTGCGTTGATTGAAAAGACAGAAATGAGGAATATAATGTCAAATTTTGTTGTTGATGATTATTATGAACGTCATTTCATGTTTTTGAGCTCATTTTTCGTAATTTTTAATTGCTGCTGTAACAATTAAGCAATGGTTCTCCGCAAAATGTCTCGCAAGCTATATTTTTTAAATAAATCTTTCGAGCATAACTTTAGTTCAATACTAAATGAATATTTAAATAACAACATTCTCCTTTGCATTTGAGTCTCTTTTAGGACATTTCATTTTACGTATTATCTCAGCATGGATAGATACGTAATAATATGTATGTATGTTTCATATAGGTATCCTTACAATAAATAAAGTATAGTTTTTCAGCTGACGTGGAAATTGCAAAAAGAAATGAGTCATGCTCAAGAGTAAAGTTCATTTCTCGCTCAACTTTTAGTAGTATAAGGTGCGTTTAATAAATAAGGTAACTTATTTCATCATTCATTATTTCCCCCGTCATGTACATAAGTTAACAGTCTATCCTTTTCAATTTATAGGGCAACTGGGGAAGATCAATTAAGCTAGCTTGATGATTATTTGACTTAAAATGGATCAGTTATAGCTTAAAATATTAGCCGTTTTGGCACAAAGCAGTGGAATAGGAAATTAATACAAGAAGCCTTATACTACCACCTATACACGACCGGTTAAAATTAGCATAGCTGTAGTACGACCAACAAACATTTTAAATGTTTGCAAAGCTTGCTGATCTGATGAACATGCCAATAACCAAAAAAATATGGGCCATAGGATTACATGTGTTTTACATTTGTTTTTGATAAATTTAGTTAAATTATATTTTGCATGATTAATTGAAATCACTCTTATGCCCGTTGGGGTGAGCTGATCTTCCTTTACGTATTGTTAGAAATCACAAGAAAATGAACTTTCAAAACAACTCTGTGAACAATCCATTTTGATGTAAACCATTTCAATACAAAGGCTCAAACTATTTATCCCTATTTCTTGTACGCATGTTATTACATATTACATTCGAACACGTAAGCTGTTTCATACATCTCAATTTATCCTCCTGTGCATAAAGAACACACGTAGAATTTTACATGGAATCTGAAGAGAAGCTGAAGTAAATATTATTAAGCATATGAAGCGATGGTAATTTGCTGTTGAAAAAAATCATAAAAATAAACAAAAATGTCTGTTGGTTAGTCAGTTATTGTTTAGAGGGCTAAGGCTAAGTGCTACATTTAGTCTGATGAAATTTTAAAATTTCTTCATCATTCACGTGACCATAAACATAATCATATTTATTTAATGGGAAAAGGTCCTGTAAAACTGTGAAATAAGGTTCCACAAGTTACTTAGTAATAGAACTAGATGCTCATTTTGAATGAATGATGGTAGTGTTTTTCTTTTAAAATTGTAAGATAGGAATATGTTTTCAATTATTTGGAGCTGCCAGGTATTCATGTTGACTGTTGACTAGATCATCATCATCACAATGTTTTCCAACAGTGTTATATGAGTACGTTACTGTACAGCTGTACTAACAATAAAATGTGGTCTGACATGTACATTATTTTAAAATCTTGTCATCCCCAACTATTCCAATATAGTTTTTTGTAGTTTCAACAACCAACTGCTTAGAAAAATGAGCAAATGCATGATGGTGCATGGAAGGAAAGACGGGAAGCTGTATCATGTATGCTTGTGGGAAAATGCACAGGGGATCCTTTATGATGAAGGAAAGAAGTTCACGTCATTCAATGTTTGTTACATGATATGCTTGTCGTTCTTTTGCAACGTCAAAACATGGGCAACTACGAAAGACCCAACACGAATCTACGAATGACCCGACCTACCGACTGTCGAGAATCTAAAATCACCCCTTGCAAACTGCTGACTGTCGGTCGGTCGGGTCGATCGTAGTTCCAATAATGGAACTACGATCGACCAGACTGGACCCATAACTTTGTCGAATTTGAACCGATTTGGTTAAAACTTTGTGTGCAAGTAGATCTCTGGAATTTATATTGCTGTGCAAATTCTCAACTCTCTCGACTAATATTAACATGGATTTCGGATGAGTGTCGGGTGTCTTATACATACTAGAGACCCGACTTGACCCATAACAAATCGGTTCAAATTCGACAAAGTTATGGGTCCAGTCGGGTCGATCGTAGTTCCAATAATAGAACTACGATCGACCCGACCAGGGTGTGGTCGGACGGTCGGTCGGGTCATTTGTAGATTCGTGTCGGGTCTTTCGTAGTTGCCCAAAACATGTTCCTTCTGAGAAATATTTTATTAGTGGAATGGACTTGTTTGTGTCCTCACTCAACTGTCTCGTAACATATCTCGCTGGATTCAACTCTCTTTCACACTAGCAACTAATATTCATTTCATGCATTCTTTCCATGTTGCTTGGATTTGTAGTTCCTTCAAAGTCATCCTCTCTATCGTCTTCATGAAGCTGATCGTGAGTGAACACAACGCAACTTGAGTGCCTTTACAGGCTTTACATATTTTTTAAGGAGGCAGAGCATGAGCAAAATATGAGCAGGCTCAACACCTATCATAGACGAGATATATGTCATATCATATATTTGTACTTCATTGCTCCATCTCATCCATCCAGCCTCACTTCACAACAGATGACGGATTAGTTAAATACGAGTAATGAATTGTTTTTGTTTACAACATTTACAACCCTGCCTACTTGTCAATTATTAATTAATAGTTAATGTGATTTATGTGAACGTGTGAGCTGAATATATCAAAAACTTGAAAACGTCATCAGAAAATCACAAAATTAGGACAAACAATAATGGCAGGATGGAAAGAAGGCAAGAATCCCTTTTTGAATGAATTGGTAAAGAAAAGTTAAATTAAATAAACAATTTTTATTGCCAATGTTACCATTGTCATTAATGATCAACTAGGACGGTGTACTTCATGGTTTACTAAAAGTATGCATTGATTTTGGGCGCAGGTGATTGATAATATTTCCAAGTATTTGAGCTTCGAGGAGTTAAAAGTAACGCTTGGTTTGGAAACAAAAATACAAATTTCAAAACGGCGTAACTTTTACGTACAAGTATATATTTTAATTCGC
>JAHZNA010002095.1:0-22129 GCA_027743935.1 Sinodicranocentrus sp. ZH6
TTTTTGCCTTTCATTTTATAATGTGATGTCGTTTCGAGCAAAATAAAGGGAAGCACGGGATCTATATTTGTTGGTGTGTTTTAGTAGATGTATCCCGAGATTAAACACTTGAGGCTGGTTTTCAAAGGGAAAAATCAGAAACATTGACTTGACATCAAAAGTCAGTCAGTCATACTATAGTGACGTACCTATTCTCATTTTATTTTATTGCGTCACATTCTTCGCATTACTGTTGGTCGTATTTCCACTATATGAAGCGAACAATGTCAATGTATTTTTTCGTGAGAAATTTAATGAGGAAAAATGGGCAGTGGAAATGAAAAAAATAGAATTTACGAGTTCTCATATTACAGCAATTGACTAAAGTTGCGTGTATTTACTTGTACACAAATGTCCTCATATATTAGGCCCATTCCAGGTGATCTCAGACGTGGAAAAGTCATTCGCCATTTTTCCCTTTGTACTATATAAGCTTATGCTGAACTTTGAGAAGTGAGAAACAGTTGTGATGAAATCACGCAGAACACAAAACACATTCCAAGCAATAAAACTTGAAATTGAACATAATGTCTTGTGAGTTGTCAGTCTGTTGTCCAATTGCCAGGCATCACGTAGGGACAGGGACTCTTCTCATCAATCCAATTGCTTCTGTCAGCAGTAATGCATGCGTTTTCTTACTGCATTCTGCACAAATTGCATTTCTCTTCACTGTCTCCTTTCGGTCAAGCTGGGAAAAAAATGTCTGGAGAATCCTCATCACAAGCAACCACACACAGCGCGAAAGAAATAAAAGCAACAAATAACTTGACAAAGTGCAATTTACACCATGCCCCTAGTGCACCCACAAAAGCACACACAGAAACAACACTCATATGAGCTTGTATTCATCGGCGTTTTCTTGTTTCATCTTACATTTCATTGGATTCCTTTGGTGGAAATAGCAGACAAAAACATTATATTGCATTCATTTGCTCGTGTTTGCGGAAGACGAGAGGGAGATGAGGATGTTCAAGACAAAAAATCTTCTGGAATTGAATGTGTACTTGGGAGAACATATTATACAACATTTTACTGGAGCACTTTAGCTATCAGTCTGGTCTGGATACACATGTATGTATACATTCATCACATCACATCGCATCAAATCACATGAATTTGTACATTCGCCACAGATAATGCAGACTACTTCTCTCACTCCCACATTCTTCCCATTGCTTCCGAGAGTCGCGTGCTTTTCCACTTTTCTGTGTAAAACAGACATGCATTGCATCAGTCTGCTTCAATGGGCAAACGACAACTACTACACAGACAGAGTTTCACAGAGAACGGCATTGAATTACACATGATGACAATTCTACAGTTGCTCACTTCCTTCTCACTCCTCGTCCTTTGAGACTTTCAATCCCAAAGCAGCGTTGTGCAATCCAGCTTTTCCGTTTACTAGAGGGACGCTGATGTAAGTATTTTAGTGGTAGTAAATGCATATTCACGACTTGAGTCGATGCAATGTATGTGTAACAAGGCCTTTTTAACTCCCTTGTTGCACAATTGCATTGTGTGGGATGTACCATGTATAACATTCTAGAAAAAACGTACATATTGAGTTACGAGCACACTGTACAAAGTAGAAAAAATATTGCAGGTGCTGTTAAATGTACGCTAGTTTATTTGAAGCAGTTGGGTAGTTTTAGTATAAACTTTGGGAAACTAGAGAAAGCATGAACGGGCTGACACGACAAACGACCAAATACGTAGGGAAAATGACTCCGGAAATTAGGAAAACGGTTCTTTCTTATTTTGATAGAAAAAGAAGACGGGAGCATCTTTTCCAGCTCTTTTTAAGTTCTTTCATCCTCCCCCAAGTTTTCTTCTTTTCATGGGGCTTTGCTTTTTCTTACAAGTTTCTCATGAAAAGATTTCTACACTCCACAGACTGATGATGTGATGTACATTTTGAGGAAAAAATATGTTTGTCCAATCGTTATACAAAAGGTTCAAAAAATTTTGAGAAATTTTCAGTTGGACGCTCCCTGATTCTCTGAAAATGCATTTTAAAAGATGCAATGTGAGTTTGAGAGTAAAAGTGTTTGCAAAAAACGGTGCACGTCGTACATTTAGAAATTCCCAAAGACAAATATTTTTCTGCATAGATTGCATTTTTACCCATTGTTTGCTTACGCAACACACGTGTCGCGTCTCTCAATCTCGACATGGCAAACAAACACTAGAATGCATTTTCATAACGATATGCATACACGATATGATTATGCTTGCACACTGACATTCACATACACTCATGTTATTTGTAGTGATAGGTGCAATCCACATAAAATACTCGAGTTGTCAAAAAAACTGCTGACTAGGGGTAATCACTGTTCCGCGCCGTATCACGTACAAGTGTTCCAGTTGACGTGACAGGCGTTAATTTCTGACCGTGGCCCAGCAGCAGTCAGCAGAAAACTGTGTGAATACTAAAAGAAAATGCATGGCAATTTCTGTGACAGGATTGAACAAACCAGACTTTTTGTAGAATGTACCTGACACTAATATTTGTGAATGTTATTAAACCTTTATTTTACGAGACACATTTGTGAAAAAGCTAAAGTTTTCCTTCAATTTTGGGGGAACAAGTTTCTCGAGACTGCTAACATTGCATGAAACGTTTAAAGGATTGACCCTATTTTGACAGCTTGCATGCATGCACAACTCTCCCCAATTCCGTGAAACTTGTCATAGGAGATGTTTAGATAAAAAAGTGCAGTTGAAATTTACCTTCATGTAAACTAGGCTAGAGTCATGAAGAAAAGTAATATAACGTTTACAAAGATGCATTTAGATTGGAAATGTCAAGGGCACACATTCTCCTTCAGAGAGTTTTCCATTATTTTCACAGGCCATGACCATGAGTCTATTTTATGTTTTATAAAATGTATTCTCTGTATCATCATCTTCCATATTGACGTCATATTCTACTTTGTAAAGTATATAATAAGCGCAATGCGACTCTAGAAAACGTGAACGTCCAACATTTGACATCTCTTACAAATTCCCTTTTTCTCCTATTGTAGACAATGACATTATTCAAAATAGCGTCTTAAAAGTAAAAGGGTTTGGTAAGACATTACAAATCTCATATTTGTAAATGGCATCATCTTCAATATAAGAGGCTTCAGTTTTTCAAGGAGAAAACTACATTTGTATAATGGTCTAAGCGGATCAACTCAGGTTGAACTTAAGCATACAAATACAACAGAAATACATTTGAAAAAGAAAGGTTTCTCTATAAACGTAACTTGCATATTATAAGAGTGTTTCATGCCCAGCAGTCTTTTGAAAAATACTACAAGTCCACACGAATACAAAACATGTATGCAAATATATAAGCTATTTTAAATTTTACTTCTTGTATTACTCCAATGTAAACATGCAAAACTTTTATCGGAAATGGGATCGTGGTGGCATAAACAAAAATGTAAAACTCATACATTCCTTTTCACACAACACAATTTTTTCTCAAGGCCTAGAAAAAAATTTCCTTTATCAGTTTCTCACTTTGCTTCCTCAGATGGATCGTGCCATTCTTCCGAATTCTTGTTTCCACTTTTTTTCCACCAACGGCTTTACCTCATACGAAGAAAGATGGAAGTCCTTTGTAAACTTTCAGATGATAGCTAAGCCGGAACTGGCTATGGTTCCCTAGACTGCATTTTTCATGATGTGATGACGCCCCACCTAGTAGAATGCACCCATTCAATCTCTCACTACCACTTTCATCTTATCTACTTTCTCGCAAAATAAGGACATTGTCATAAAAAGCAAATGCAGTATGATGTCTGAAAGCATACCGTCTTGCACAAATCCTTGTGAACATACTACCTACCACATAGATTTCCTTACAAAAGCTCACATTATAATTCAAACAAATGTTTATTACATATCATGCTCTCTCACATGAAGAAGCAGCAATGCAGTAAGTTACAATCCAAATGTGTTTCCTGGAAGGCGTTATGTTGCAAGCAGTAAATCAACATGTGCAATATGGTATGTCTTTCAAATCATAGTAATATTTTACACAAATTCTCTTATATATTGACAAGCTTGATCATCGTTATGCATGGGTTGTTGGGAAAAAAACTCCATCCATCTCCACCCGTCCATCCATCTATGCAAATGTGAGCCTGCCAACAGCAGCGATTCGCAAGAGAGCTGAAGATTGTAATTACTTGTACAACCCGCACCATTAAACCAGCTCGCCACACACACCTTAATTTGAAGAATGCGTGAGAGACGAAATCCTGTGGAGTGAAAGCATGCATTGCCATCCCACACTGCAGATTCTTTTCTCCAGCTAAAAGAAGTGCTCAGTGAAGTAAGCAAATTAGAGAACACATTGAACTAAACTAAGCTCTCTTGTATCGCTCCTAACTGTAGAAATAGAAATAGTGTAGAGAAAACAATTAAGTGTGTTTCCCTCCTCACGAATTCAATCAAGCTCGTAACTACACAAGCTCGTTTGTCTATATTACACCATGGTAGAGAATATATTAGGATTTGAAATAGGAGAACTATTATAACCCTATATATCATTTCATTTCCTTACATTCCTTCATACTTGAGCAGAAGGTTGTGAAAAAATGCGAATTTTTTTCCAAATGTAATTACCTTCGTGCTGTCATGTGTAGCGAAAGAATAAAATGGAATTTCGCATGCTTGGCTAAATCCACAAGGGCTTGCACTCTAAGCTGTGTATGAGGAAAGAAGAGAAAATATTAAATAGTTAAGTACACATCGCTTGAATTATCACCATCACCTTTAGTGAACCTGTATAGGAAACTAACTGGTTAGGCACGTGCTTCCTCATAATCGGACTGAACGAGCCATCTTGAAAGTAGAGAATCAAGAGCTTACTCTGATTCTCTCTCGTTCCAGTATTTTATCTGGAAAGTAGCTGCACCTCTAGATAAATGGGCAAGTGGATGGTTGGTTAGATCAAGTTCTCATTTCAATCTAGCAAACCCAAAGCGAATGGATACTGGAACCACTCTCACATGTCATATGCCTATTTATCCAAAAGCCAAGTTGAGCTGTTAATCTAAACCAATATTTGCATCGAAAGTAATCTTCAGTTTTCCTTTCTCCATGCGAAAATAGAAGAGCTTTATAGCTCGTTCGTAGAGTCCGTTGAGAGAAACGCATGTTTCAGCTTTTGAGCGTTGAAAAGTTGACGTAGGAACGAGTATTTTCTCTGATAAGGAGTACAGCATGTCTGCGTAGATTCACGTTTCAATCTAGTCTAGTATCTCTCATCAACATCAACATTTTGTTTGATATGAGAGTTCAAGCACCCGCTGGAATTTCTCCTTCCATCTTGTCAAATTGGATGATTGTGGGAGGTTTCTAGAGGAAATGTTATCAAAGGAAACAACGATTGTGTGTGACTGATTGATTCAGAAGATTTCGTTTATTTGACGGTGATTGCCAGAACCACTTATAGATTCCTCATGTGAATGTAGAGATTTGCATCAATATTCTCTTGTACAATGTCACTCAAGTAGGAAGTTTAGGCGAATGCGCTTAGTAATAAAAATATTTTTGAAATAGAGATTATGCAAAGTACTTTGGTTAAAATCAGATCAAGAGGGAAATATCCCCAAGCATTTATATAAGAGTTCAAGCACCCGCTGGAATTTCTCCTTCCATCTTGTCAAATTGGATGATTGTGGGAGGTTTCTAGAGGAAATGTTATCAAAGGAAACAACGATTGTGACTGATTGATTCAGAAGATTTCGTTTATTTGACGGTGATTGCCAGAACCACTTATAGATTCCTCATGTGAATGTAAGGTCTGTCGCATTAGAAAATATTCTTTTCTAATGCGACAGACCTTAGAGATTCGCATCAATATTCTCTTGTACAATGTCAATCAAGTAGGAAGTTTAGGCGAATGCGCTTAGTAATAAAAATATTTTTGAAATAGAGATTATGCAAAGTACTTTGGTTAAAATCAGATCAAGAGGGAAATATCCCCAAGCATTTATATAGAGTTAAGTACATTAAAGGATTACGTACGAAAGTTTGTCGTACGTGAAATTACATTACCGGTGGAAGTTTATTAGTAAACGTGTATCCACTCTGTACACCAAACTTTCATTTAAATTTTTCACATTTCAGCTTAAATCGTCCGTACTGCCTGGAGTAATGATTAATTATACATTTTTACCATGCGTGTTTTAAAAGTTGACTGATGTAAATCCGGATGTTTGCGAAAGGGCACAAGGCTATCTGAAAGAGCAATTTAGGCCCACGTCCCAACTCGATAAGTTAAAGTTGAATATATTTTAAATTTTTAATTCAGCTTTCAAAATTTTTGCATGATTCATGAGCGGAGCTAGTCTCATTAGCAAACATTTCAAACTTCCGCTAGCACTTTTATGGAAAAGTTCCATCAACCAAAAATTGTACAGTTTTACGAATATTACGAGGAAAATTGAGCTGGAAACACAGCTCTCTCTTTGGTGAACACTTGCAAGAGAGGAATTCTATTTATATGCATTAAATCTGAATTGGTTGTTGACTAAAGAACGGCTTTGCTGAGTGAGCTATATATCCCAGGATTTATTGAGAGTCGACAGCAAGCGATGATTACCTTGCCTGGCTGCTCATATGAAATAATGCATGCTAATTTATGCATGAGATTTCGCAACTCTGAATAAAGTACACAAATCTTTCAGTTCTTCCCCCTTAAGCCATGTGATTTACAAGGAGGAAAGTGAATACCTCGTTTTTCATCATGTGCATAATTCTATATCATATTACATATTTTTATATGCAAAGCGTACACTAAACGACTTAGAACATGATGAACTTTCCTATAAAACTTTACACACTATCAAATAAAATCTAAACTAGAGAGCATACTTATGTGTATGGGCGAAAAGATTATGTCCTCAAGTAAAGCAAGTTTTTGCCACCACTAGCATTAAGGCATTGTCTACAGCGAGAAATATTGACTAGAGATAAGGTATATTGAAGGTTTTGTGTAAAAAAACAATTTGTCAGCAAGTTTGGTAAAGAATGAATGGATAAAATTTTGGCAAACTTTTTTTAATTAATTGACATCGCTCAAGGTAATTGCTACCCGCATACATATTCGGAAAATAGGTGAACTACGTGAGATATAGATAAATGCCACAAGCATCGTATATCAAGGAACAGCATTTATTAGCAACCTTTGCATTTCCAAAATTGACATATTATCCAACTCAAGATTAACTTCGACAACAAATCTCCAGATGGACCCGCCCCTTAATCAACTCACGCGACTTATTTACTTTGAAGATATCATATGGATTTCCAGAAGAATCTTTCTTCCCCAATTCTATAATATCTCGTTTGCTCTATTCAATTCCAAATAGCATTCCATTTTGAGAGCTGTATTCCAACTTAATTTGCTCAAGATAGGAGTTTAGAGGAAAAGGCTAATCTCATCATAAAAGGAAAATGCGCTGTGAATGTGCTTTTCGACACGAGTTTATATCATCCAAGCACCTGCTAATTTTAACGGAATAGGAAAGACTCGCTCAAAAGCACATAAAGATCTTATACAAAGACAAATATAAAATTGGAATCCCATCCAGAATCTTATGCTTCAACAGTTCTCTATATATATATATCAGATCACGAAAGTAAAAATCATTGAAGCGTTTTGGCTGGTGGAAGTTATGCATTATATTTGTAAAAGAAAAGTTGGCTCAGACTTGATACATACATCCGCCTCCTTTTCATTTTCCCTTGATTGAAAAATCCAATCTTGGCTATTTGTGCAAAAGGAATAAGCTAAGAAAAGAGAAATGACGGGGGAGAATGTGTCATCAAATATTAAAAGGGGGAGCAGATCTTATTTCACTTCCTTTTCTTTTTACCCCAGCTAAGCTCATCATGAATGGAAGATGAATGTATCGAAAAGGAGAAAAATCCGAGGGGACACCACTTGATGCAGCAAATATAGAAAAGATGCATCTTGTTATAATGGGAAAAGTGCATAAAAAGAAAAGGATAGAAGCTGGCAAAGAAAGATATTACTTCATTGGATTTGCTCAGGCTGGTAAAAAGGATGAAATTCCTTGTCTCCCGACTATATCTCGTATCAAAAAGAAAGACCTTGATTTAATTGAAACAGACGGGGAAAAGACTTGTAGACGAGGAGTATGTGAAAGAACTCCGATGGCTTTTACTTTTCTTCTCATTTTTGTCAACACAGTATAATTGACCTCTAAAAGCTGCCTCGGTCATGAAACCGACTTCTATTTCTGAAATGTTTTTCCGTTACTCAGTTCCTTTTCTTCTACATATCCCTATACATTATAAACATTATAGTGTTCAAGAGTTGTTGCAAGTTTTTTGGATCGTGTTCTTCTGAAACTGAGACAGCTCTGTAGATTTGTGCAAGTTTTTTACTCTCCCAAAAGGATTTACCCATTTTGCTTTTCCTATCATAAAGTTGCAGCTGTATCTCTGGGCTTTCACCAACTTAAAAGGATAATGGAACAGGACATTTCATTTCATCTTCGCATAAGGTGCTCGCTTGTTCCAACTGTCGAGATGGTACTGCATAGCTGCACATGGTATCCCAGCTTCCGGTCACACAGCTGCATTGTGGCTGGAAGAAAAAGGAAAAATATAGTTATGTATATTGCAACCAGGGAAAGTTTTCATGTTGAGCGTTCACTATACTTCGTTCACAAATTGCGGCTTACCTGCTTTCACTCTTACCAAGTCATTAAGTTCCCTACGAACACTTTGCCACTTAACTTTACTGCGTCACAGACACAAACTTTTGCTGGCGTCAAAACTCCAATGAGCACAGGCAAGGCGAAACATACTGCTAAAGTGGATTGTGAACGGGTGTTTTGGAAAATGGCATAATATTATGGCTTCAGCACCAGTTTGATGTCCAAAATGTCTTCTTTTACCCCGAGAGGAAACTTCAGTGAGAAATTCTTTCCAGACTTTGTCACAATCGTTTATATGAATTACAATATGATTTTCAGCTGCTTAAACTGTCAACGCTGCAGTTCCACTGTCATATTTTGTCTGTAAGCATTATAATTCCAAGTAAAAAATAAAATGGTTTAAATGTAGTTAAAATTTAAGGCTTTGAAATGGAAGTTTGAAAACTCAATTTCGCAAATCCTTTTTCAAGAGTCATTTGTATTGCCTGCTTGTTTGTAATAAAAGGAGTTGTGAGAAATAGCATGAATTATTGCAGCTGGTGTCTTCTTTGAAAAATATTTTCATAGTTGAAATAATCCTCATAAAATAAAAATATATGAACCATTACAACGCACGCATCACGACAGTGGATAAAACATGATATGTTCAAGTCACAAGGATAAGTTTGTATAGCTACGCCCAAAATCTAAAGCAGTACTTTCATCCTACAAAATATTAAGTTTGGAGGGATTAACGACTTTATAAATTCATGGAGGAACATGAGCACAGTGAAGCGTGAAGATATGGGAGAATTTCCGTATATGAAAACCAACCAAGGTTCATAAAGTGACAATCTCAAAACTTCATTTGAATAAGTTCAGTCCACCCATGGGAAAGATGTTTCGCTTGTTTAATATGTTACGCTGTCTGAGAAAATAAAAAGGGGAAAACGGATTTCCTCTCTGACATGTACTTTCAGGGGTATTTTATGAGAATGTTTTTGTGTCCGCTTTTATTGCCAGTTCATGGGCATTTGTTGTATCATTCTTTGAAACTCGTAGTGCATATATTATTTTATAAATTTTAGCATCCCATTTTCAACAGAGACAAAAGAGATTCGGTCTGTCCTGAAAGCTTTATGAATAGCATTGGTCATTTGGCTAAATGCCAGGGACGGTCTTGACATCGTTGTAGGCCTATGTGTACACATCCGGAAACTCCCAGGACGACCCTTTTACAGTCAGTAAACTTTGGTATCGCACTATTCACACTCATTCAGTTCGTCCTGTCAGTTTTTAGTTACAATTTCTGGTAACAAAAATGAAACTTGGTAGTGAGCGTTTTTATTCATTCATCACTTAATTCTTTGTTTACTTGTAGTACCAAGGCCAGCTGAACTATTACATCATTACACAATGACATTTGCATACTTTGACGAGACTACGATTACGAACATTAATTGCAATATTGGTGAATAGTATTTTATGAATACATAAATGATTCATGGTCCCATGATAATAAACACAAATAAGTTAGGGTAAAAATAGAGATGCGATGATAGTACAGCTTTTGCGAATGTAGCCACATTATGGGAATTTTTATGATCATTTGTTAAAAGAAAATTAGCGCGTGCAACGAGTAATGGCAGAAATAACTTAACAAAACTTGGTTATATACTTGGCGCAGGAATTAAGCCAACAGTAACATGAAAAATATTTTATCTTCTAGAGCATCCTTATATCTTCGAAAAGAAGTAGATACGAGAGACAACTGTCAATTATTGGCTAGTGATAAAGAACGTGTAAAATTGGATAAAGACTTTTAAAATGAAGATTAAAGTCTTTTGGAAATACCTTATCTTAATTAGTGTCTTGGCTATAAGTGATGTTCTGATTTTGCAAAAGACTTTTGCGCTCCCTGTCCATTCCAACTGGTCACAAGAAGTTATTGTAATTTTTAAAATTGAGGTTAATGTTAGTGTGTGTTATTTCTAATTCAAAAACTGATGCCATTTTTTACTACCTGTGTAAAACTATAGATGTTGGATCCAGTTGCATTTGCTGAAACGGAAGACGCTCATGGAACCCCACGACGTCGGTCCAACAGAAGTAAGCCGTCAGTGAATATTTTTTCTCTCACATAATCCTTACAATATATGCAAAAACACAGTACTGCAGTGATTTCACCATTCTAATTTTATTTGGATAGAATTGGACTCTTATGAGGAGACTGTGGTAAGTATCATGAGTCAAGGACAAGAAATGGAACAGCCAAGATACAAAAGAAACAGACTTGCCTTTAATTCTCCAATCATTTGAACAAACGTACCTTGGTGTATGCTGTAACCTGTTCGTATAAAAAGCCATCTGGTAGGGGAAGACAATTACGGACAAATATACCTACACAGAAATCTATAAATATTTATGTTATTAAAAACCATTTTCACTGTTTATGTAAAAGTATCGGTGTGTAACTAAAAAATAAATATTAAGGAAATCTTCTTCACGCTACAAAAACAATCCTTGATTTTGCATAATTTGGCGTCGTCAATAGATTGTCAAAGTTATTCATGGTCTGGCGTGGAGTAGAGATATTGCTCATCGAAATATTTGAATTGTGCTTATAGTTTCCTGATTTTTCAACTAGCAAGAATTGAAAACTCAACGCAATTAGATCATATACTCTCCAGTATCAAAGGTATCTTCGAATTCCCCCTATTCCCCCTAATAATTTTTCTACTTTATCAGCATAATTTAGTTTTAACGCTAAAGATGAGTTTTTTAAACTCGCTTTTTACATACATACTGGGTATCTGGAATTCAGGTTGAGCCAGATTTGGAATATCTTTTTTAGAAAATGTTTATACAGTTCATTTCATCTTTCTTGGGTAGTAAAGTAGCTGGCTTTATTACTTTAGAGTTTTTTCAGCTTTCATATAAGTATAGAATTTTAACTATACCGTGCCCATTCTTTGCCTTCCCTCTCTGTTCCAGATAAAAGCCAACTCGCACAAGGGAAATCTGGTTGGGATACATCATAATGATGCTTTCCAAGAGTCAAGTTTCAAAAAGAGTGATTAATGAAGTGAGAAGAGTTTGGGGAACATCTTGAATAAGCTTGGTGACGGGTCATTTCCGGGTCAGACAAAAAGTCACTCACTCACAAGTCCCTGATGGACGGAGGAAAGTAATTTTTTAAAAATTGAAATCATTCTACTACGCACTACGCACACACATCTATAGAGGGATGATTCCGTCCTTTCATCACATTTTTTCAAGAATAGGAGTGCTCAGCCTTTTAAAGGAAGTGGAATGTTTATTTTCCGGTGATTTTTCATTCCCGATGCTATTCAAAAGTCAAGACGATGAAGGATTTTAGACTGGTCGTTTATACGTGTCGATATGTAAATGATTTTATGCAATTTATTATATTAAATCTTGGTGGGTATTGGGGGCTAGTATCGTATCACTCAAACTTATAAACTCGTGGATTTTCAGTTACATTCGATTTCCCATTCTACTAATCCTTGATCCTACGCATGCTTCTAAATGTGAGTTTACATGAGAGCGTGTCGGCATCGGCGACACACGCAAAAATTCCGAAATACTTAGATTTTTCTTTTTTTTAATGAGTTCTCTGTAAAGGCGTTACTTAACTGTCCCCGTAGTAGATTAATTCCCTAAAAATAAGAAGGGTAGAAGTAGAAATGAAACTCAAGTTTCCATCTTTGTCAAGAGTTCTCCACTTGAGATATCTATGTAGTGTGCACATTTTACACATCTGCTAAAACCTACTGACAATCAGTTGGTTTATTGTAGAAAAAGGAAGTATTTGGTTGGTTGAAATTAGTTGGAATGTGAACCCATGTCTAAGTTATTTTAGGAAAAGTAACTCTCCTCTCCCACATGTTTTCTTGTTCCGGATCATTTTGCTTGTCAATAAAAAGGTATCTTACGAGCAGTTCAAACCCTCTTGTTCCTCTGTAATATGACCATCCGCGCTGTAAGTAACTAATTTGAAGGAATGTGAAAAAGGTGGAACTTCATAAACCACCATCTCGCAATAAATTTACCTTAACGAGCTTCAAGCTTTGTAAGACAGAAAGTGAGCAAGATTGTCTACGTAGTTCGAATTTATCTGGAATATTCATTCTTTTGGGAGAATAGAAGAAAATTTGTCATGAGTCTTGACAAAAATAATTTACATTACCCTTGGACGCAATAGCATGTCACCACAAACACGCAGTTATTGCAGTGGTTGCATCAGCATAGTACGTGTGAAGCTATACAAGAATACCCCGTATTACGGAATATGCATTCAAATGTACTTATGATAGGTAGAAGTAAAGCATTCGTTCTTTTCTATACAAGTTCGTTTTTTCTCCATTTTTACAACAAACCTTGTAATAGCTTTCATCGACTAGTGTCAAGGATGAATTGGAGAGGATGCTGTAAGATTCCTTAAGTGAATGATGAAAAAATGAAAAGTAACCTATATTTTTAAGCATTTGTACAGAGCTCTTTACGCAAAAACACAACATGGTGAGGGAATTTAAAATGAATATAAAACAGCTCTCGTCAATATTGACTACAAGGTTATATTGCCTGATCCAGGGTTACAATCATTATTATTACTGAAAGAAGTAGAACTAGAGCTTTGTGTTTGATCATGTGCGCCAGATGTAAGTGATGGGATTATGACGCTTAGAATGGTGATCAGAAAAACGAGTACAGTTGATATGTCATTAAGAGCTCGAGACCACTGCTTTCGGCGTGCGTTGGTTCTGAAAGTGATGCGGGTGTCGATGAGAGCTACTATGATAAGACAAACGCCTACAATAACCTGTAAGATGTTCAATAAAATTAAGTTAAGGTAAGTTACGAACGCGTTTGTGTTAATGCACATCTGCCATGTTTTAGAATTAATTTACCTGAAGTACAATTGATGTAATTAGTAATGCAATGGCTGCTTTATTAAGCCCCGCATTCGCATGTTGAACTGTCCAAATATGCGTTAATTGATTTGCATTTGAAGAAAGTAGCGCGATGTCAAACATTCCTATGAAACAAAGAGCAACAAAGTTACAATTTTTATTTCAACAGAATATTAAATCAAAGTTCGTATGATGATATTAAATACTTACCTTGTGCCAACGTCTTTTTGGACAAATATCTACCTCCGGAACTACTTGTAGTTCCAGTGCCACTATTATCGCTACTATCACTAGTCTCACTGGCAGGTCTTACAATTACGGTATTCATATTGTCCTCCTTCATTTAGTAAAGTTTACTGGGTACGACTAAATGATATTTTTTGTGAATCTTGTATTCGTACAATGTGTAGTTCTGAAAGCTTGTGATGGAACTTGGAAGTTTGTAAGCGTTTATATTATGCTAGATCTTCAAGGAAAATCAAGCCTGGGAAATCCATTCAACTTTGACTTTAAATGTTTTCAAGCGCAAAGCGCGTAATGAAATAAAATGTGTCGTTGATTTTATTTTATTTCCTCTTGAGTGTTTCTAAGAATTCTCAAGACCACAGCTTTCCCAATGGTTTGGTCAAATCGATGCGCTTTATGTGTATGCGTCATGCTTTGTAGAAGTTGCATGTTCAGTAGCTCAATGAATCAGCTTAATCTCTAAAAATGTAGTGAGTGTGGTCAAGCAAAAGCTCGGAAAGGAAGGGGAACAATTCAAATGAACATTGTTTTCTTAAAAGTCAACTAAAAATAATTTATAATGGAAATTTTTGTTTTTGCACTTTTCTAAATAGCAAGTTAGAATAGTTAATATGCAATATGAAGTTATCGGGATAAAAACGATGCATCATGCCGTTGAAACCCAGGAAGATCAAAGGTGCGTCTAAAAACCACTGCAGCATCAAGGGTCAATTCACATCTCATGTCCCACTTTTTACCTAACTAGCGCATCAGATATCTGATTTCTTTATCGCATGCTACTTGCTGGAGAAAACTGCACTCGCTGTCAATCGTGCATGTACTGGTATTTAGGTATCTCAGTTGTGAAAAATTACGGAATCTATAATTGTTATATTGTAACAGATTTTCTTGTAATAATATTGTCTTACGATAAAAATGATCCGTTATCTGCACTAGTCGATAAGAAGTTTGCATTGTATAAAAATTAATGGCCAATTATACCACAACTTGACCACAAATACTTGACCACCTTCCCCAATACGTTTTTACTGGAAGCGTTTTATGCCAGCTTCGATGATACAGATACAACACGAAAATAACTCATACCCCGAAGATTTGTATAATTTTTAGAAACTGACATGGGATGACGGAAATGATATCTCACATCTGCCAGGGAAAACAATTATGTTGCAATAAATGAATTCAAACTTAAAACGTTCTTCTACATAAAAACTGAACATTACCTAATGCTAATTTTAGTCGTTATCCTCTAAAAGAGATTTGCCCTTAAGTATGTCAACCATATGAACATATTTACTTGATAAGTTTGGGCATCCTGCTGAGCTGCTTTCTTCTCCTCATATTGAAGGGATACACCTACAAAGATGAGAAATAAGACCATAATTATGGCTATGAAAGGGAAATATGGGATCACCGGCTCCCAGTCCCACACCAGATCGCCGATAATTATAATCAGCAGAATTAACGCTGCAAAGCAAGCTACGAATGCGAGCGTTGAGACCGTTTCATTGACGAATTTATCATTAAGGTCTGCCAAGGAAGGAGCCATATTCATCCGACAAAGTACTCACTTCCTAACCAACTGTGCTGCCTTGGCGGGGTGGTGTCTGCCTGCGATCATTTAGTACATCGCAGGATAGACGATATAAATAAAATATGTTAATTTTAAATATATGCCATTTACATGCATAAACGTTGCATGCACTTTGACCTCTTCGAAAGAGGGCGATACTATAGCTACTCAGAATGACTACATAGATTGTTCAGTTTCAAGTGGGCAAATCAAGTTTGAATTTCTACAATTCAAGGAAAAACACAACTGCTGGGGCATGTGTGAGTGAGTCACTTTACTAGTGAATAACATTACGTTCGTGCTACCTCTAAAGTATTGATCTAACTTTCTCTGCATTTCACATCAACAATGTATAAATGCACATGAAGTAAACTGGTCGATGTTGAATTTAAAATACACGAATTAACACAATAAACTCAAGAGTATAAAGTTTACGCAAGGATCTTGCAATGACTGATTTGTACAGACATGTCAAGTTTCCTGGAGCCGTGAACGCAACCAAAGGATCAGACGAGAGCTTTGATTTCACACCTACACATATAAAAAAGAATCGTTCCAAACGAACCAACGACGAAGATGCGAATATAGTTCTTCAAGACATAGCTTCAGATGCTAGTGACGCACCTCGTACTACAAAAGCGGTTGAAGTTTGTCACTCAAAGAAAGAAGAAACGACAGGGGACGATGCGCATACCACTGAAGAATATTTGAAGCAACGACTTCAAGAAAATCAAGAATTTGAAGCGAGTGCATTAAGTGCTGTGGAATCCTTAGCTCCATTTGTACGATGATCTGATAACAGTAAATCATTTATAACAAGAGCAAATGTGATCGAATTTCAATAATTTTAAATACTTCCAGCGATTGAAATGGGTATATGGAAGGCTGCCTAATATCAACACTCTCAATTTAACTGGATTGTACAAAAACCACATTGCTTACGCTTCATCCAACATTGTTATCATTTACGACTACGCTGGAAATCATCAGCAATGTCTGCAAGGACACGTAAGGGCTATAATAAAATATATTTTGTAAGCCTTCATTCTAAATTAACAATTCTGTATGCATTCAGAAAAACACAATAACTTCGCTGGCAATGGATGGAGCTCGCAGATTCTTTGCGTCATCGGACTCGGGATATAAAAGTTTAATCATTATTTGGGACATCCTTACTGGGTATGTGGAAATTGAGTTTAGGTATTGATTCGCACATATGTTTTTTAAAATAATTTGATGTCTTTTTAACCCTATAGGAAAGCTTTAAAGTTTTTTCCCAACCCCCATGAAGGAAAAGGTTGCGTAAATGTCACTTTCTCAGGAATTGATTACATATTAGCATCGATAGGTGCGGAGGAACCAGGAAAGCAAACTGTTTGCTTGTGGGATTATAATCCAAACAGCCAGAAAAAGTATCCAATTGGTATGCAATTTTTGGAATACATACATTTTTATACTGGCGTACTTGAGTATAAGCGGTTTATTTCTTCAATGTTAGTGGTGGGTCTCTTTCCGCACAACGTGGATTTATTGCGGGAGCTGAGTTTTGATGAAACAATACCAGAGTTTTTCTCCGCGACTGGGGATAAAGCAGTTGTTTTCTGCACTTGGGTAAGCAACAAACGAATTAAAAATTGTCTGAAAACGATTTACTCATGCCGTGTGTTGAATACTAGGTACGTTCCTCTCTTGAGAATGAGAAAGAGCCTGATAGTATATTCTGCTATAAACCAAAACAACGGAAAAATTTTATGGCAAAATATAAAAAGTTTTGTCGGTCTTTATGGATGAAGGAAGGGAAGTGGCTTGTCACGAGTACCATGTCAGGTTTGTTTCGATATTTTTTTCAGACAACCTTCCTGACACTTGTAATCGCCATCATGATAAATTATATTTTGTTAGGATTCCTTTGTGTTTGGACTTTTCCAATGGTACTTGCCATGGAAGATCCACCCGATCCGAAAAAAAACATTCGGGAACTTCGGAGATATTTCAAATTGAGTGAAGATGGACTAACCTATTTCACCATTTACAGAGAGTATTGCAATTTTGTAAATGGAAATTCACAATTTTCAAAAGAAGCTTTTAATAGTATAAATCCCATGTGTCGCTTGCAGATACGCTGTAGTTGGAGATGAGAAGGGGATCATTCGATTTTTTGATCATGATTTGAAGCTACTTCGATGGACAAAGAATTTTTATCTTCCTGGAATCCAATCCATATCTTTCAATTTAGCTGAGGATCTCCCAGCTTTTAAAATAAAATTACGTGCGTAAACAATACGCACTCGTTTGGTATATTATGGCGAAAAGATTACACTCTATAAGATTGCTACTCAAAATATCTTCTTCTTTTTCACAGGAAACAAATATGATAGCGATCCGAAAAATTACTTACGGAGAGAGCATAACAGCAGAGTACGAGATTATTCAATGGGTGGGACGAAAGATAGAGAGCTTTCAATGACCACTCTTGCAAGACCACCGATGCCCTGCACTGATTTTGTGTTTTGTTAGAAACTGAAAAATTTCACTAACTGATTTACATATACTACACAAGTTTCTCTATTGCATTTTAAAATAGCATTGTTTTGTGTTATTATCATCTTACAGCGGTAGCAGGTGGTGACCTATACTATTATCATTTCAGAGGTAGCAAGATAGATTTGTTAGTTAATGGAACTCTTGGAAAGTTTGTGGCTTGTGAAGTTTGTCCAGGATCGTAAGTTGGACCAACATTCTTCAAATATTTGAACGTTTGAGATTCTACAAGATGACTAAAACCTTGAATTATTTAAAAATCAGGAATAACGTGCTATTTTGTACCCGCAAAGGAGATGTCCATGTATATGATTTTATCACGCATAAACTCGTATTTTCCGACAAAATATTTACGGGATCACATCGCGTTAGCACAATGAAATTTCATCCGACAGGTTAACACAATCGTTAGCTATGTATTATCATGAAAGTAATTTTCTAAAAATTCGTATGACCTTTCTTACCCTGTAGGTTTCTTTATATGCTTTGGATTGGTCGATGGGATGCTCTGCTTTCGAAGGACGTTTTCCTGGAAAACACTTATTCCGCCTCTGGCTTACACTTCGAATCCTATTTTGAGAATTATTTTTTCTGTTGATGGACTTTACCTCAGCTATTTTGTAATCATTTTATGTATAAAATAATTATTTTTCATTTGACCCACTCCTGTCCAAATACTGATTTATGATTTTTCCACAGACCAATAACAGGATTGTCGTTTTGTTGAAATATCTACCAAAGGCTAAATCCTGGGTTAACTTGGGAAAATGTAGAACACACCAGTTGGACATTTGCGATGTCCAATTTCTTCACGATCCTATAACAAAAAAGAATCGCTTATTTTCTCTGGGTTTGGATAGACATCTGGTTGAATATGATATGGAGAACTGTAATCCTGGAGATCCACGTGGTCTTCGAGTTTTGAAGATCTTAAGACTTGAAGAAACAAGTCAACCAACTGCAATGGTGTTTGATGGACCTCCAGAATTTGGCGACGACTGCATAACATTCTCCAACACATTGGTGCATATCTCATTGAACTATAAATTTAAATTAATCTGGCCCCAGCCCGTTAGATGTTGATTTTAATGATTTTTCTTTCTTTAAATTCTCCCTCTATGCTCAGAATAAAATCAGAGTTTTCCAATGCAACCAAGAAAGAGTTCGTGCAACAGTTGCAGGGCCTGTTTTTGGGCGTGAACATGCAATCAACAGAATGATTGAATTCCCAGCTCAAATGTCAGCTACACGTTTTAAAAAGTTCATTATTTTCATCCGTGGAAATAAACTAGGCATCATGGACACTCCACTGGACGGAAATCCGCATAAATACATGGCTGTATTTACTCACCCAGGGGCGATTGTTGACATTGCTGTTGTACCCGATCGGGAACAAATTTTCACCGTTGGTTTTCAAGATAATTCTGGTTTACAATGGGAAGCCTGCGTTCGTTCTGTAGAAGGCACGGTTCTAATGGGAGGCTCAGGAATTATGCCATTTTACCACACCCTTAGGCGGAATTGGGGTGGAGCTTGTCAGGACGTTGTTAAAGACATCGATTTAATATTTTTCTTTATCAATTTAAAACGTGTGGATACGCAAACTGACGTTTTCAACATTACTCGAACGATTCGAATATCAGAAATCCCAGCTGTTTGCAGAGCTTGTGGATTTTATCCTTCAGAATATGAGGTATCATTTTACTACTACTGACTAAACAAATGCAAAACAAGTAAACTTACGCATACGTAATAATTTTTATAAATAGGTTGGACTTATGATTGATGAAGCGAGAAGAATAAAAATGCTTGATCAACATTACACCGACGATAACACAACAGAGTTCTCCTTTGAAGACTTCATAAAACTTTTTAGCAATCATTACTACAGAATATCCGAGTCTGAGATAGAGGATTCATTTAGATACCTTGGCTTTGAGGAAAAGGAGGATCCTTACATTTGTCGATCGGATTTTGTTTACTTTCTCACCACAGAAGGTAATCATCACTAATTCAAATCAGTATAAGTGCATAGAGCCCATTTAAAAGACGAAGCATTTTCTACAGGTGAAAAATTGAAGCCGTACGATTTTCCGATATATTTTGAATCTATGTATATGGACCAATCCCTGACGGTTTTCTCTGATGTTCAATGCCACATTAAGGGTCCAGCTTATTCTGTGACCACTGAATCGGCATTGACATCATCTGAACCAGGTGTGAGGCAGGATGGCTCAGATGGTGGGAGCAGTTATTCAACATCGTCTAGCTCTACACAGACAGTGGAGGTGACAACTGACAGCACTGAACACGGAGGCTCAAAAGAAACTAGTGATGGAAAGGAAACAAAGGATGCTAATCAAGATACCGCTGGCGATGATGACGATGATGATGATGGTTTGCAAAAATGAAAGCCTGTTCGGTTGGTCAGTGTACACGGCATTTTTGGTTTCTGAGCGAATATTTGTTTTTCTGTAGACGATAACGAGGGTGCTGAGGAAGGAGCGGAAGTGAAAAAGAAAAAGAATTCCAAACAGGAGGAAGCTGCCGTTCAAGAAAATGACGACGACGATGATGATGATGACGAAATGAATGAAATTAAAAATGCATTCAGGAAGAGCTCTGGAGGTGAAAAGGAAAAGAAGAGATCTCGAAGTTCTAAAAATGACCAGTGTAGTGGGCCTACAGAAACTGAAATGGAAGACGACACTGAGGACTTAATGGACCTCCCAGAAGTATAAATGTGCTTTTGAATTTAAATCCATTTTTCCATGTCCTAAACTCGCAAATATTAGTAATTTACCAAACTTACAGAGAGTTGACTTGAGCTTCTTCTTGAACAAAATGTTACCTCCTGACTGCCAACAAACTATCCGCTGGAGACCCGAATTTCGCCAAAAGCGCACTCGTGAATTGAACCTGAGACCGGAAGAAAAGGAACGACAGCAAAATCGCCAATATTATGACACTCTCATAAAGCAAATAATTGATCCAAACTTCCCCATCCCGAAAAAGATGTTAAATGCTTTGTATGCCGAGTACTACATGGAACATGGAGATTTCGGCGTTCCAGAGGAACTCCAGTATCCTGGATATGGCCCTGCTAAAGATAGTTGGTATGCGGAGGAGGGTGACGACGACGATACAGGTAATGATGAAAGTCCATTTGGATCACCCAGAGACTCTTTGTTAGACCCAGACGTATTCGAAAAGAAAGGATCTGAAGATGAGACAAAGCGTACATCTAGTAACAACGCGGAGAAGAAGAGCAAGAGTAAACTTGGTAAAGTATTTGCTACCACGGATGAGGATGATGAGGAAGATGATGAGGAGGATGATGACGAAGAAGAAACAACGTTACTACCAACTACAGATCAATTTGAAGGAGACGAGACATTGGCTGTAGGACTATTTCAGAGTTTCAGATCAGACGAGTATGAAATGGCTGGAGAGGATAGTACCAGGTATTATGAGACTGAAGAAGGTGAAGGGGCTAGTGTGTTCAGTGCACCATTTTCAGTTTCGGAGAATCCTCGATCTGTCGATGGCAGTGTTGCTGGGGGAGTAAAGATGACAGGTATTGTTCCTGGTTATAATTCAGATAATTCTGAGTACATCAGTGATGTGGAAAATGCATACGAAGAGGAAGATTTGGCATTCATTCGGGAAGTAAATGAATCTTTTAGACCTGCTCAACAGCAGATAGGAACAGAAGATGGTGAAGATGCTTAAAAGAATTAATACCTTTTCATACTCTAAATGTATCTCACGATCAGTATTGCGGAATATTTTGTATCATGTAAACTAAGAAAATAAACAAAGTTCAATCTGATATTTAATAAATCATCTTTACTTAATACTGTTGCACGATTCTATATATCACTATGTAGTGGACTCTGTTAGGTGCATGTGTACCCAGTCAGTGTACCCATAACAGCACGAGTATCCTGCTGCATAAAAAAGCTTGGAAGAGTATCCATGTTAAAGCTTATGAGGTTTTCCTAGCGTTGCTCGGTTGTGATGCCTATGCATACCTTGTTTTAAAATAGCCGCACCCCACCGATTTTCCAGAAATTTTTCATTACATAACGATTTTTAAAATTATTTTCCTTCTCGCATTACTA
>JAHZNA010002096.1:0-14243 GCA_027743935.1 Sinodicranocentrus sp. ZH6
ACCTTGTTATTTACGCGAACCAATCCTGAATACCCTGATCCTTTTAACTTTCACATCCACAGTGTGACAAGTGTATAAACGTGTCATATGGCTTGCTTATTTTTCAACAATTTTAAAGACAATAATTCTAAACAAATGATCACAGGGATTGGGTGGCTATATTGTTGCTTTTAAAGCAATATATTGAAATTATCTTGAGTGAAATTATCGATAAAAAGTGTGTGCATTGAGTTTGGTTTCAAGCTAAGCACGTCACACGTGCAAATATATTGGATTGGAGTTGGAACGTACCTAACTTGCAATGTTTAGGCTTAGGCAATCCAATTCCGTAAGTAAACGTATGTATAAATATAACGTGTAAATAATATTAGATCATTTAAAGTGGTGAAGTTGCTTTACCTGGGATGAAAATTTTGCCAAAGCAAAATCCTTGGGTAGCGCGATAATTTTTCTAAATGTTCGCGACATTCTGCTCTGCTCTACTTCTTGTAGTTTTGTATGTGTTCCTTGTCCACTAATCTCCACGTATTTTGCCAGTCTCGAATTACACTATGAATAGCCCAAAGAACTCGACACAACACATCATCCCGTTAGCACAATTTATTATTTATATCTGATTAACATTATCTGTTAAATTTAAACTGAACTGAAGTCCCTTCGTCACATGTAGCTCTGTCACATCACGTGTGTGAGTCGAGTCTCTCCATATTCAGAGGAACTACAAGATGTATACTAACCAAGTCATTTATCTTTCTCAAGGCTTTTGTAGTCTGTAGAAGACACTCCATTTGTTCACAATAAACTTCCTATAATGCAGAATGTACCCTCATTAGATAATACGCATTTTGTGGTGAATACGTATATTATATGTAGAACATTTCAATCAAGGTGAACTATAAAGTTGTATGAACACCTGCACAAAAAACATCTTGAAGATGAAATGGCATTATGCTACCAAAAGAAAAGATATGCGTTGCATACATATTGAAGGATACGTAAATGAACACAGCATTTCTAGACTCACTCGTATTAAACTTTACTGATAATACTCAAAATACTCATTATATTATACACAAGCACACGAAGAAACATCCATTTGACAATACATTGCATACGCATTTTGTGGTGAATACGTATATTAAATGTAGAACATTTCAATCAAGGTGAACTATAAAGTTGTATGAACACCTGCACAAAAAACATCTTGAAGATGAAATGGCATTATGCTGCCAACAAAAGAAAAGAAAGATATGCGTTGCGTTGCATACATATTGAATGAAGGATACGTAAATGAACACAGCATTTCTAGACTCACTCGTGTTAAACTTTACTGATAATACTCAAAATACTCATTATATTATACACAAGCACACGAAGAAACATCCATTTGACAATACATTGCATTAAACAGATTCTCCAGTCTACACTGTAGTCCCCAGTCAGCATATCATTATTTAAAACAAACAGGCTTAATGATCTTAGATCCAGAATTATACTCTTTTCTGTTGGATCTGGATGGATCGTTTGCCACAAGAAATGTACATGTGCATTGTGCAGTAAAACAATATAGGTATACAATTGTTTTTGATAGAGCCAGCTCAGACTTATCAACTCAAAGGAATCTCGTGTATATCCTTCCTCCATTGTATGGTACGATACGATAAAAACGTCGTGTAAAAAAGATATCTAGGCATAAGCTAATAAAAGTGAAGCATCGATATACTTACTTATGAAGTATGAAAGCTATATATTCACGATTCACATTCACAACTTAGATTGTGACCACGACTTCTTAATCTTTGTCTTGAATATTTGCTTGCATTTTGTTTGCATTTCTGCAAAATGGGCTCATTCCTCATTGCTCATATATATATGTTCTTATGTATATGAAAAAGATGCTGGTGTATGAATTATGAATATACAAATGCAAAAAATAAGAGAACGAATATATGCTTTGTTAGTACATAAAAAGCTACTACGATGATGAAGACATAATACACATTAAACAGAAGTATTCTTTTTTATCATCATAGGTTGTCGTTGCTGGTAGCTAGCTGGTTTTAATTAATTATATGTACATAAATTAAGCGAAACAGCAAATTCAGATTATAAATGCATCCTAAGTACAAGACTAAAAAATAAAAATGTTGTCACTGACAGCAGTGGTTAGATTTTGTTTTGTATGCATTTTGCATAAATTATTTTCATTGTGAGCATTTCTTAAGACTGTCGGGGTCGAGGTCAGTTTTAATTCAAACACAAGCTCTGGATTAGTAGCAAAAGTTTTACTTATTAGAATTAAAAAGTTTGAGGAAAGCACATGAATTATTTTCTGCAAAACCGACTGAGCGAGTTTGTGTGTCCTTCCTTTTCTCTCTTTAAATAGTTGCTTGCTTTTAAACTTTGAAAATGAATTGACACTATTTATGCTTGCTTTCATGGATAATTTTACAATTATAGCAAAATTGGAGGTTGATTGATTGAATAGAAAAGCGATTAAAAAACGAGACGAAATTGCATATTAGCTTATCTTGCATTTACTATGTATGTGTAAAGCTGATTATGCATCTAGTTTGCAATTATTTAAAGATTGCGTTTTCCGGTAAAAATTCCCGAAGTAAAAGAATTGCAAAGTTGTAAAAAGTTTAACCTTTTAGCTACTATAGCGATAGCCAGAGTGGTGAAGACTCGTTAAAAAAGTGTGCAGAAGCCATTTTATTATTGACTGTGAACTTGGTGTCTTTCCAAAGATGCTTTATAATTTTATAGTATTCATATGGCAAAATTACAAGTGTTCGTATTTTAGTATTCGCGATCTTACATGCTGCAATATGGTTGGATTTGAACCGTCATTAGCAGTTGTGTAAAAAATGATTGTTTAGGATATTCGAGATCAGTCAAACAATGGCAGGGCAATTTTTTACTTCACAAAAAATTGCTTCCTATTAAAAGTACTTTGGCAAACCAAGGCCGGTAAACTTTTAATTGTTGTTTAGTAACCTGGAGAAGTGAGGTGCCTTGGTGGCAAACATAAAAAAATAGAGAATGACTATTCTATAACTTGATCTCTCTGTAACTTTTGAAATTAAAAAATCATAAGTACAAATCTCCTATCCTAAGCCTCAAGCTCGGATCCCATTTTCGATTCTTTCAAATAGGCCTTTGGCCTTTTTCTACTAGGCTGCATGAGCAAATAAATACCTCTAATAAATACTGATTCACCAGGAAAATTAATGCCTAGATCTATATTTTTGTATGCATGCATGTATTAATTAAGATTTCCTACTGGGAAAACCCCATGAAACCAACCTATATGTATATGGTTACTGGCTAGATAAAATTAGCTGGTTGTATTTTTTGACTTTTCATTTTCATCAAGGTTTTTTATCTGTACGAAAAACCCAGAAACTTTATTCAAGGCCATTCGCCGTTGAGCATGTTATGTAACTCCTTTTCGGAAATTTGTGAAAGGAAAGTCATTCAGTCAATCCTTGACTTGATCCACTAAAATGAACACACGTATTTCTGATCGCAAGCCATAAATCTTATTGTTTTTGTTAGTATACAGACGGCATCGGGGCTTAATAATTATATTAGATCCTAGAAATCTTTCCCCCCGATAAGCAAAGTTCATCATACATAGATGGAGTCATTCATTTGATCCCGGCACATTCCTGCCTTTAAGTATTAATTGTATGTAATGAATTTATCTGGAGTGGCAGTAAAACCCACAATAAAGCAACATGTCAGGAATTGCAAGTTGCAAGCAATTATTACTCTACCTACAAAACTGCAAACAAGTCTGTCCTCTGCGGCACTTGCCTAATCCATTGTATGCCTTCAATCCTGAATCACATGACATGAGACATTATACACATTAAACATGTTGAACATTCATGATGTGCAAATGGTTAACATGTGTGTGTGGGTGGACATCAATGACATCACATAATATTTGTTAAGGATTAAATTAAGTAAGGATGATTATTATGTATAACATTCATGATATGATTCATGCCTTAAAGTCTGTGTATATATAGTATAATAATATAAATATACATAAAATAGTCTCCTCGTCTCCTCCTGTTGCATGTCATATTTTCATCATGAAAACTTTAAAAAAAAGGATATATTTGTACTCTTCTCATGCATATGTTGTTTGCTGTTGCTGTGTTCTTATTGTCATGTAATACGTACATTTAGTTTAGTGGTACCCTTATCCGCAATCCATCACATCATATCACGCCAAGCAAAGCACACGAGTGCAATGTGCAGTCAGCAGTAAGGCCAGTAAGTACAGAACTGACTGATGCACAACAACATTATTGGGCATATATATAAGTATATATATAGGAGATACATGATCGGGCAGAAAACTTTGAAAGTCAAATTGTTTGAGAAAAGATGATTGTTTAGCGTTTGTTTATGCTTTGAGCTTAAAATCTTTACAATGCAGACTTGTGAATATCTCATCTTGCTTGAGTAAATTGCACAGGTATAAAGTGTGAAGTGCTTATTGCACACCATGCTAAGCTGTAAGCAGCAAGCAACAATGTGAAATCAGTCTCACTATCTCATTTATTGTTAGTTTTAGTCTTTCTACTTATACACCACAAGTAAGTGATCCACATTGTTTAGTAGTTTTAAAAAGTTGAAAGCGTATCAACGCTTGGGTTTGTTGATGTCTTGCTTGACCGTAAAATTCCTCTCTATTTTTTAACGTAACAACAGATTGATTTCGTGTCTGTTTTATTGTGTATTTATCCGTAAATAATTAAGATAAATGCATACACAAAATGTGTCTTACAATTGAATACTACTTGATATTCATAATAAGTACTGAAAGGTTTATTATTATTGCTAAATAGTAGTCCATTCATGATTAACGGAAAGGATGTTTGTGGATGCTAAAAATGTGAAGAGTATTGTTTATTTAAAACTGGTAATGGGTGATTGATTAAATTTTTAAAGTGGAATACAGAAATTATCCATTCTGCACTATCAAACATTACTACCGTTGTTGTCAATTAATAATGATTTTTTTCTGATTCTGTGGTTCTAATCTAATTTGACTTTTTGATTTGTGTGCATATAGGCAGTGAATTAAATAGGAAAGGGACCTTGCGATAGTCTTTCTGGTGTCTGTCTGGGCCCTCCCCCTCCCGCAACATCCTAACGACGTAACGACCCCTATCAGCGACCGGTATGACTGAAAATAAATAATACACAAGGAATAATATTGTAATGGGGCTTTAGTTAAGATTGAAAGAAGATAACAGAAGTGTTCTTTAAAGTAAATTTTCAATTCTTCTACTTCTTAACCATATAAACGAAAAGTCGTGTAGCGTGTACGTGTTTCCGTTCTGCTATGGTGCAAGGAGGATGATCGCCGATACATACAAGATTGGCTTGTACTTTAGCTCCACCAAGATACTTTATGGTCATCAAAGACAGTTTCAAATTTCGAAATTGGGGTCCCCCGTTTTTTGGATTACATCACCAAACCCCAGAGTCATACCATGGATGTATTCGCTGCGACTCATCGGATACTAGGACTAGTTGTGGTCGCATTTCTTCTTAATACTTTCTTTTTACCTGATTGTACAAGTCTTCATTTATATGGTACTTGGAATCCGGATGAGGAATTTTTCTTATTTGTTACAAAATTTGGTTTCCAAAAAACTGATCTGACCAACAAAAATGACACACAGGGGTTCATTTTTGGAAATATAACCGTGGATCCCACTTTTGCCAAAGGCGGAAACGACAGTATAGAAAAGGATTCGAGAATTCTACCTGCAGCACTAGTACCCAAGAAACGAGTACCGAGGTTTGTCGAAGAAGTCAATGGCAGTAGTTCAAATCTAAGTAGAAAATTATCTTCCAATATTACTAATGGTACTCATGATTCGGATTCTTCCAAAGTCCAGCTAACTCGTTCAACGTTAAAACCCGTCGTCACTAAAGGAAATAATTCTCACCCATCCTCTGATATATTAGCTGCATTACGGTCTAATGCTAGTGGCGATGGAAAAAATATTCCTGCAGTTTTTTCCGAAACGTTTGTATCTCATAACACTTCCAAATTTCCATCAGCAAAAGTACTTCCATTCACGACTCCAAAGTCGCAAGTAATTAAGCCGCCTTTTTCTGGAAACACGTCTTCCAATAGTACCCCAGAAAAACTAAAGTTAATAAATACGACATTGGTAACTCCAATTCTGAATTCATCTGAGAGACCTTCAGAAGTACCTTCAAAATCAACATCAAGAACCTCTACCACAACATCAAAACCTTCCACTCATAAAACCACCGTTCTTCCACTGTCACAGTTTTATCCTGCTACTCTGGTTGTGTTAGATCGAGGGTTATTTATCCATTTCTACAAAAGTAGACTGATCGACGATAAAGACGAAGCCTGCAGGCAAATGTTTCAAAGAATTTCCCAAGTTTCATATGATCCATACTGCCTGCCAGACGGAACTGAAAATCTGCTTAAGCGAGTTCCCTGTCCAAACGACGAAATTTGTCCAGATGATCGCTCAAATAATCAGACCGTTGTAAAAGGAAATCAATTTACCTATGCAATTTCGGATTTAAGCAAAGCAAAGTAATATTTTTATATATTTTTTATTGCAATTGAACATTCGATTTACTTCTGTACTCTTTTACAGTTATAGTTGTATTAATATATTTGTTGTACACATTCATCTAGGTTTTGGTATGTTAGTTTAGTGCCATGCTATAGGGACACTAAAACATGTGAATGGAAATATAGCAAAAATATCACAACGATATCGTATGATATCTGGCTTGTGAACGGTAATCCATATACAAAAAATCAAAATCCTCTGGAATACCAATTTTCATTTGATCGTCAGGTAATTTATAAAGCAGTGCATGCATGTTTATTTATTTATTCTGGGTTCTCAAATCTAAATAACTTAAATAGTATTTTTCCATACTTTAGGATACCGTTGAGATTTATCTAGTCTTTTTCCTGTGTTACTTGGTGCTAGTACCGCTTCAAATTCATGCCGTTTTACGACAACGACACATAGTCCCGAAGTTATTTACTGCTAGCGTTGCATTAGAGCTAGCAGCAATAACTTCAAACGTTATCCATGTACTTAAATTTGCATTGGACGGCGAAGGTCATTTTGGGTTGGCAGCATTTGGAGACTTTTTGGATATAATAGCTCGGGTACTTTAATTTTTTAAACATGTAAAACAAGAATTTATAGTAATTTTTAATTTTGCTTTATTATTTCCAGGCCATTTTTATGCTTATTTTACTCGTACTAGCAAAGGGATGGGCAGTTACAAGAACCGAATTGACCGGCAAGCCATTTATTTTCTCAATTTGGACTATTTATGGGGTCGTACATTTGCTACTGTACGTTTGGAAAGAGGTATACAAAAATGAATTTGTTTGATTACCAGTTTAAACTTTAAACCAATTCAACCGAAAATGGCAAAGAATAAGAAATTGTGAGTATCATGATAAATATTGATAACCCAAGTTTTGCCCTTCTTTAAATTCATGTGAAAATAACATAATAGTTTGTGTCTGAAGACAGTACTGAAGTCTGTATTGTATTATTTCTTTCATTTCGTTCCAGGTATTACCTATTCTGCCGACTGTTTAGGATTTGCAATCATGACACATTTGCTCTGGCCTACTCGAACAGAGCAATATTTTCTTCTTATGTCAAAAGAAGCAATCCTTACAGATGAACTAGAGGAATTCAACGAAGCACCTCACGTTGTTAATTCATATGTTCGTCGACCTAATCATTGGTATCCAGTTAATTATTCCTTCCAAGACGTGTCTTCCCCTGAAGCAGTGTCTCTTACTCAAGGCAGCACTCTCCACAACCAATATCCGCATCAACGATTTACTAACGGAACGAATTCGTTTTCCGAAGATGTCAAAGATAATGTGCCACTAATCATTACTTAGTTTTCTGTCATAAGATCGTTTTAAGACAAACTACTGTCCGGCCACCATCCCAACTGTTCCGTCGCGCTCGTCAAAAAATTAAAATGCGCTAGACTAGTTAACTAAACTAAAATAACGTATTTCTTATAAAAATTTATTTTGATTATTTACCGGTGCGGTTTACGAAGTTTTAATCACTTTGAGAGATTTCCGATAAACATAAATCATTGCGAATATTAAATTAAGTTTTCCAGATTCCTAAAAAATCTGCATTTATCAGATAGGAGTAACGTGAATTACACATACACATGACAAAGGAGCTGACAGCATATATAATAGATTACTTTAAATGTATAGTTAAATTGTGACATAATTATCAATGCAATCAATTTTTCGCAGTATGTAAGTCGTAAGTCCAGTAAACTTAAATACTTTTTTGATCTTTTAGTAGTATTAGTATGTTACGTACACCTCTATTCTATTGGTTACGTCCGTCTGACAGTCTTAATTTTAAAATCTGTTTAAGCTGTTGTACAATGGAGTAGGTAAAAAAATTGAGGCGCACATGAAATTATTATACATCAAAGCTGAAAGATGACCGTTCCGCCATTGTTGCTATGTTCTTAGGATGGTTGGGTTTGTGATTTCGATTTAAATAGTGTCCGGTTGTTTCCGACCAGCAAGCTTTTCTTTACTCTAGTTGTTGTAATATCTTAATGGTTGTAAGGTTTGCTTAGTTGAGAGAAAGTTGTTAGTAGTTTGCTTTGCTTGCTCAGCTATCCCCACCTCAATCAGGCTCAGCAGGATGATGATCTCGATCTGTTGTGGAAATCTAAACTATACAACCGTCTTAAATTTTCCAATATTTAATACCCAAACCCAAACTACTGAACGTAAAGCGTAATATTACTATATATTACGAAATGTAAAACTGTATGAGTGAAGTACGCTACCGATATTGTTGCTTATGTTTCATATTAAACTTCCGGCGAGCGAAATGAATAACAGTGAAACCAATCGTTCTTCGTACTTTTATAATTATAATAGTATGATATGCATTACGCTGAGAATGACTGACAGGAACATATTTGCCAACAATAGCTCACTTTAAAACGCCAAACAACGCTTTTTATTATACCATCTTCCTTAATGTATGTCCTGTGTTTTCTATAGATGCAAATAGGTGGTAATAATTGTTAATTATGATAATTAACTAAGAGATGTGTTAATGTGATTAGCGACCAGTATATAGATACCTACAACCTAATATATGAAATGTAAGGAAAATTAAGAACTAATGTTTACTAAAAAGTGAGATATAGGGGTATGCTTAAATATTTGTGATTTTACTCCATTGATTGACATTGAAGGCTTTATTAAAGCTTTCTCCTATTCTTCTCTGGTGTGCTTTTTTTTGTTTTTTACAATTATTTACGATATGCGCATTCGAAAACAGTACTAAATTGTTAAGTTTATTGTTTAGTGTTTTAAAATTCACTCAAATATTAAACTATCATAATAAACTAGATCGGTTTTTTATGTTAAACAGACAGTCATCACTTTCATGACAAGTCTTTCTTATACTTCTCCATGCACTCTTTGAAGTCTTGTACTTGTTTTTGACACTGTCTCCAATCCTTTGTTTCAGCTATACATTCCTGTAATCAAAAAAGTTCACTCAATCATTCACTATAAATTTTGATGGGGATGCTACATTACAGTTTACAGTATCATATGATTGGCTTTTTGGCTCTCTGATGGATATTTAAAATCAAAACTTCTGTGCATACGTAGAGCAACATTAAGCCCATTTACCATTGTATGTATATACATATATTTAAATTAGTATCATATGATTGGCTTTTTGGCTCTCTGATGGATATTTAAAATCAAAACTTCTGTGCATACGTAGAGCAACATTAAGCCCATTTACCATTGTATGTATACATATATTTAAATTCGATGCATCAAGACCTGCTACTTTTCTATAAATGCCGGATTTCCTTTTCCCAAATACAAAATAAATAACTTTCCAAAAAACAAATAAAACATTTGTTGTAATTTTTTAAATTATTTTTTAACCTGCGAGTAGCAGTGCTTTGATATAAGATAATATATACGCCTTGAAGATGTGAGCCTGCACCCAGCTCATCTAACGCCCACCGCACTTTTATAATTTACCGTAATTTAATATATGAGATTATTTAACTAAATGGGTAGAGCGTAGAGGTTCACAATAATTCTTAGTGTCCTAATACATGTTCATTAAAAATTAAATTTGTCCGAAAAATCATTAAGGTTGGAAATTGGAATTAAAATCCTTGGCCCATTCTCCAAGCCAAGTCATTATAATATCAGAATAAAACACACATACATGCAAACCAGCTGTAAGTTTGTATGTCAGTTGTCAGTGTCAGACAGAACCTCACCCCATAACACTGGGCGTGGGCACACTGCCTGCCACTGTCTGTCTTCAGTCTTTGAAAGGAAATACTTTTCTTTGTAAGTAGTTGCTGGGTTAGGAAATCCGCCCATCTAAAAAACGTATCAACTAACAACTGCAAACTGCAACTATAGACATTTGTAATTTGTGATATCTACCATACCTGAACGGAATAATGTTTTTCCATGCAGCCAGTCTTTTTTAACATACGTTCCAATGGATCATCGTCATCGTCCTCCTGCTTAATATCTGCTGCCTGGACTANAATTTGTGATATCTACCATACCTGAACGGAATAATGTTTTTCCATGCAGCCAGTCTTTTTTAACATACGTTCCAATGGATCATCGTCATCGTCCTCCTGCTTAATATCTGCTGCCTGGACTATACTTTTATGGAATAGTGAAAAGCTGGATTCTCCACTACATGGCTGATTCTGATTGCTTTTATAAGTCACTGATGCTGATGCAAAATTATTTCCCATTTCTGATTGTTTTTATCGATGATAGCCAATTATAGCCAGCCTGTAATTTATATTTATATAGGAACTATAAATTGCAAAGTAAAACATACTCGTTTACTCGTTTATGCAAAAACAATAAGACTATTAACAAAATCACAAATGACCACACTGAGAAAATCAATAGTGGAGCTAAATACCTTGAAGAGTTCAGGTGGTGATCTATTAACCTTCAACCTTATTTATAATTTAGCTGTCAATTTTACACCTTGGGAAACTCGATGTCGTCGATTGATCAGATTTATGCTGATTTTTTATCATATAGTAAAAAGCTTAACTTTCAATTTCTGGTCATACAATTAGAAAAACGGTATACGCACGCACATGCACATGTTAGATGTATTTTGTTTACATGTGAGAGCAAAAACAATGTCCGATAGTTACCCGGTTTTAATACGGGGCCACTTGCTATTAATCGGGTACGCTTTAATCCAATTTTAGCATTTCATTCACTTCATCCGATTTTGCTGCCTGAGACGTTATTTGAAGCTGACGCGTAATAATACGCAACGTACAACTGGCTCATAGGCGCATATTATGTGAAAGTAATTTACGAGTATATAGTTAGTGCTAGTCTGCCTCTAGAACACTTTCGCGAACTAAAAGGTTTCAAAAAGTAGTGCCTGCATATCTAGGCTGCAGTGAAGTACGTGGGTTCAGTTTTCTTCGAAGCCATTATCATTGATAACTCAAATTTATTATGTTTATGCGACGCTTGGTCATGATAATGATGAATTTCCGAAAAATTAGTTCCATTCTCACATTCCTCTTATTAAGATGAATGTTTGATAAAAAATAACCACAAATTATTCCATCGTACAACATCGTCATCATCAATAACTTTGCACTGTTAGCATAATACATAGGACCTAAATAATTCAGCCATTTTCGAGATAATCTACATTATAGATTAATCTGAATACGCAGAAGGAAATCAAACGAGGGCTTGGAATCACTATATAAGAGCACATACTCCATCAATAATTTTGCTCTCAAGATATTATGTACTTACGTAGGCATTTGAAGCAGAGAGACAATGTCGTCGTTGAGAACATTTCAATCACTATATTGTGGTTTTTTATTCATCGGTACAACTGGTACACAAGTACATACAAGACTTACCAAATAACACTCGATGCTATAATTATGATCCGGAATAATAATATTATGGTATGTCTATAAAGAAGCTTAATTTGAGGCGTATCGTTACCTTATTACGTTAGAAATCCTAAGAATACAACTATTTTATATTATATTCATAGTAATAATAGTAATTTAATGGAAACGGCATGTTTCATCCTGTAGAATATTTATTGTACTGCTAATAAAAATTATGAAGCAAATTTTCCAAACTGTAAGCCAAAACGCATGATAAATTTCAAAAAGGAAAATGAATACATACAACATATATGTTCATATATTTCACAAAAAAATCGATACATTTCGTCCAACTCCAACAGGCTTCCACCTGCTCTCCAATCTGCAAATGTTTAGGTAAATATTTATATCTCTAACGAAAATTCAATGCACACACAAGCACGAAGGTTTTAACCGAACGCTAATCGAATTAGGACTAATTCAAAAATTTATTGATGGAATTTCATAATGCTGAGCAGCATAAAATTGATCTTAGTATTCAATGAAGAAAAAATCGAATAGTATTGTAGAAACCATATTTTATGCTGCACACCACCTTGAAAACTTGTCTTGACACTAGCCCGGCGAAAATTTTAAGCTTTGTTTTTTATTTAGCAGCATCCAGATGATTGCTTGGTGTCGATAGGTTGACCCGAATTTATTTTCACTTTGTTTGTTGGATCCGCTTCGCTATATTGAGGACCAACTCGGGCCTTGATTTCTGATGCCATTGTCATGAAGGCTTGCTCAACGTTTGTCGCATTTTTAGCAGAAGTTTCTAAAAATGGAATTCCTAGACTGTCCGCAAATTCCTTAATTGAAAAGAAAAATGATTTTGAAACAGAAGTTATTGATACCTTTAAAAGCATTCATGAACATGAAGATACAACTGGGGAGTGCATTCAGCCCTTATCGCATTAAAAAAATCGTCCCTATTTCAAATAAAATCAATGAACTACATGTATCATTCCCATATCTAATTTAAAAATGGAGGATCTCCTACCATTTTACATCGCAGAATAATTTTTTGAATTAGGCACATAAATATAATTGATTGTACGTGATTGCCTTGTTTTTTCCAACTTTGCAATTAGTATTTGCCGGCAACACCCCCCTATCCGCAGAGAATAATTTTTAATTTGCTTGACCATTTCCATAACAGCATACCTTGGCATTCTGATAATTGACGACCTTCTTGGATGTCAAATCGCATTTGTTGCCCACCAAAAGCTTGTTTACATTTTCACATGCATAACGATCGATTTCCTCCAGCCACTGCTTAACATTGTTGAATGACTCCAGGTCCGTACAATCATAAACCACAATGATTCCATGGGCACCTCTGTAGTAGCTAGACGTGATTGTTCGGAATCGCTCTTGTCCAGCAGTATCCCACTAGAATATATGAAGAACGAAACAATTAATATTTCCTGTCTGCCCTAACTACAAAGTACAATGGATTTTAGAATCCTTGCTTTTCATAAGACAGATTTTTGACGGATGAGTTTAACTTGTTTTTCATCCACCAAAATAATATAAGTGAATGTTAGCTTTAGCAAACAAAGTTAAATAAAGAATTCCAAATAAATTAAAATCATCACACTACCCCATTTTAGTTTTGTTACCATAAATGTAAATGCGTGTCTTAGTAAAATTTTCCGTAAGGAAGATATAAATTTTTTAGAGGCAGACAGACTATGTGCATTGAATTTTCCGACATAACTAAATACAGACGAAGAGTCACTAGTCACTACTGATCAGCAGTTTTTGTTTGAATCCCTCAACTCAAGGTATAGATTCTGTACTACATAAGGTAGCAGTTAGCTTACAATCCTAAAGTTCTGATTGTTGTGTAAATTACTAGACCACAATTTTACAGGTGTACGGTAGGCAACATACCTGTAAGCGTGTTATATGTTTGTACACACGGTAGTAAGCAAATTAGAGGATATCCTTTGTATAATAAGGAATACTTTCTAATGTTTCTGAGGTGATTGCTTTCACTAACACTACACATTGGAGCTATCCTGATAATATAACATATGAAATCAATCAGTACTATTCAAAGACCTTAATAATACAATAGACGTAACAATACCAAGACCGGCTAAACTCGACATATTTTGATATTTGTTTATTGTGTACTGTTAAAAATCGTCCATTTAAAATACAAAGTTACTGAGGGTAACTCAGGTCTACAA